>JARGXW010000702.1:0-70902 GCA_029204085.1 Mycena sp. CBHHK59/15
GGGTATATTGGTACGTGAGAGCCGGGGGCGGGGCAGGGCATCCATTGCACGTAACATAACCTGCGAGTGTCCCGGTGTAGTGAAAATTTCAATGGCGGATGACCGCGGTATGCACCTGAAGGGTAAATCACACCCACATTGTCATAGACAATGGGCCTGCCGAACCTTCAGTATCACACCTCAAGAGCCCACTGCGACGCACCTTCAGCCAATTCACCCTTGCCTGACTCTCGGTCTCCGCGTGCTTCACATCGACAGCAACGACATCAATCTGGCGCTTTGGTGGATATTGGCCTCGCGGGATGGTGGTGGAACGGAAGCAAGAGGGATTGCAATCACGTAACAGTGCTTGCCGACTTGCCGCCAAAGCTCGGTCGCCCCAAATGGGAAGTTCCGCCTTTGATATCATGCTGTGCCGGCCTTGATCTAAATGTGCCGGGTTTTCAGATGTACCTGCAGTCCGAGTTTTGTATATCCCCGTGAAAAGCCATACCTTTAGAGGTCCACTGGCAGGTATGGGTTAAGACAGAGTCAACTGTACATTCATAACGACAGGTTGGAGTCGCTATCAAAACAGCGCTATATGGCGCTTTATAAATATGTGCAGCTTCAACTGAAATCAGTACCGCTTGCAATCGTTCAGGTAGTGATTGCGATCTGGCTTCTTGGTGTGCTCAAAAATAAGGGCTCAGTTCTCAGAGCCATTCGAATCAGATAGCAAGGTTATTTGTTTTTCACATACACTGGGCACAAAAGGGTATCGCTGAAGATGCAGCGGGAGCAATCCTGGCAATAGCCTGAAATCCCCCCCTGAATCGCCAAGTTGACGCAGAAAGAGCTGGATCCAAATCGAGGTAAGATAAGCGCTGGAGGTATCCCAAAAAGGAGATGATAAGTGAAGGTTAAGCGGGGCTTCTGTAAACTTCTAGTTTCAGAGGCCCCCCAAAACCGCCATCGAGATCTGAAAGCAAAAAAAGGGGGATACCAGTGGAACTGGTTGAGACGCTGAAGCGGTCGACATCAAGTGCCACGAGCATATGAAGGATAAGAGAGGCGAAGGATGGGAAAAGGTGGAATTGTTAAATAAACTGAGGCATGTTGGAGCCTGTTAGTCTGTGATGTGTCGACCTAGAACCGTCCATAGACAGGTGAGCCGTCGATGACAGTCGCAATGACTTTCGTGTCAAGTATCTGGTCGAATGGGACAGACATGATATCTCGAGACAATATAACGAAATCGGCTCGTTTTCCCGGTTCAAGGGAACCGAGAGTAGACTCTGTGAAGGAGGCGTATGCGGGGTCAATTGTCATCCCTGCAATAGAAAAAGGGTAAGTTCCATGGGTTGGAGATTGAAAAGACATGTACTTGCCTCTGAGAGCTTCTTGTCGGCTCAGGCGTTCCTGCGGAAACCTAATGACAACTCGTAAATTGCCGAAACACTCAGTCATGGCAAAACTACCATCCGCCAGGGCCATGAGGTGACTTGCCGTCGGGAGAAAGACGTGTGATCGCGGCATAGAAGCCAGAAAGCGGATTAGGGGATTCCACAGGAAAATCTGAGCCCAACGCGATTCTCGCGCCACTGTCGATAAGAGATCGGAAGGCATATAGATTCTTCACACGCTCCGGACCCTGAATGAAGGAGTAAAAAAACCAATCACTGGGGGCTTCGCTGAACTCACCAATCGGTCTTGGGCGTACCACATATCACTGATCCTGGACGGCTGAACGTGAGGTTCTAACTTCGAGAGAATCCACAAGCACGGTCACTAACGCATGAGTTGGTTGAATGCTGGCGATCACTGGACATGCTTGGACTTCAAACATAATCTCGAATGAGTGGACTGCTTACCGCCAAGCTTTCCAAGTCTTTCTCTGTCAGCTTGGGTCATGATTTGAGCGTGTTCGAGACGGGGCCGCGAAGCACTGATATTAACTCCGTTTAATGAAGCTTCGAACACATCCATAACTATTCCATTTGCTCGATCACCGATTGCATGCACATTCTAAAACACAAATGAGGTTCTGATTATCTGAAGCACGACAGAACTGACCACTTGCCATCCATCTCGCAGAAAGAGAGGTATAAAGTGGTGGAGGACTTCAGAAGAAATGCGCATAGCCCCGTTCGTTGATGGGTTGTCAGCATATGGCTCATAAAGCTGCAAAACCGGACATAAGTATTTGAATGTGTCTGATGAGGCAAGTGACGTACTGCAGCACCGCCTGTCCTGAGGGCACCTGAATAAAGGCAGTTAATTCCCTATCATCGAGTGTCGCGAAAATTTGAATACCGTCGGCAAAAATTTGACGCTCCGTGCAGTAAGTCTTCCATTGCCTGCATCGATGATTGGTTTCGTCTTATTTCCCCAATACTCTCCTTCTCATCGAAGAAAGACATGCCGTATATCCGGATCTGGGCAGTCGGATATAAAACATGTTCTCACAACAAATGTTTATCTTACAGGAAGCTTGTTGAGCTCGGCCTGCCTACGGGCCATGTTAGTCTGGCCAATCTTATGTGATCAACCTTTGGACGTACCGTATGAAAAAATCAAGCGACATGGGGTTCAAGCCTGCATCGTGAATGGAGGTAAGACCCAGGGATACTGCATCCTGGACGGCAATGGAGAACCGCCTCAGGAGATCGTTCTCTGTCGGCTCCGGCTGAACGATGATGTCTTGTGCATTGTCCAAAAACATTCCTATTATGTCGAAATACATGAGTTGAACCTGATCTTCAAGGGAAGGGCCAGACCGGTGGGATGACCATATTCATCACGGACAATGACACCGCCCTCGACAACATTGGGAAACGGCAAGCTTACATCAATCGCCTTACCTGAGACCCAGATCGCATGACAATCTTTGCTCTGTAGAACATAGGTCGACCTCGCAAGATAGGATCGGAATCGAGATCAGCCTGTGAATGGAATCTTACTCAGGTGATGGAGGTGTGTATGAATATATGTCACAAACTGCTGTGGGCCACCTAGCTGTGGGCCAGACAGTTTGATCCCATCCCCACCAAAAATCCAGATTGAGGTATTGCTATACACGTCCGGGTTAGCGAGAATATATTCGCGTACTCGAGCAACCGTTTCTAAATTTGGTTGAGTCGAAGTGGACAGGACGATACCCCAACTTTCTCAACATACCCGAAATGGTTTTGGTGCCTTCCAAGGCCAACTGACGACTCGCTCCGTACTCCAAGATGTGAGCATGGGCATCTAAACTCAGAGTCAGGATACACGTTAGTGCCCATTTTCCAACGCACTAACCGCTTAAACCTGGAACAATAATCGATCCCGGGGGGTGTAGCGGACCCGCAGTTCTGATGAAGCATCTTTGTCTTTTAACCGGTTATTCCAATGGAGCTGAACCTCCGCTGGAGTGGATAAATTCATCGTAAGGGATTACGTTGCGACTGTGAAGACGCACCTAGAGTACCCGTTTGTAAGATATAACTCTTGTAGACTAGGATGCATTGAACTGGAGCGTTTTTAGCGTCGACTGTGTAGACCTTGGCCGGCTCGCTTGAACACAACACATAAGGCGCCGAGTAATCGAGATACGGGCTCGGAGCACCGAAAGAGGGCAGATTTGAAGCCAAAAAAAGGAGCGCCGAAAGTCCAAGAGCACTGAGAAAAATAAAGAGCCTGCTGGCGAGTTTCGATGTTGCAGACAGGGGCGGCTGTATGCCATGTCCCTTGCCATTGGCGTGGGCCACGACCTTTTCCTGCACGTCTGCCAACGAACTCTCGGCAGAGACGGGGCGCTGCCGCAGCGACATTGGCCTCGAAGTTGAAGGAAGAAAAGGGAGGGTAGAGAAATGAAGGAGATGCAGGAACTTTATAAAGGGTTGTCTAGCTCTCAGATGGGGTTGAGACCCATCTCAAGATCTGGAGTCCACGATGCCCGAGCGCCTGCCACATAATAAGCGCCTAACATAGACGCCCGCGCCTTGTACGGGTTACGGTATCGGTTAAAATCTATTAAAATTCGGTCCGACGTCGGCGGCCATGGTATCACGCAACGTGTACGTATGACCACAGCGCCAGCATCTTAGCTAAGTAGCTTGCGCCGTTCGATTCTCTCTCGTTGTGTTTGCTTACATACATGTACACAACGTGACGTGTCAGCCTTCGTGTCCACCATGCCGACCATTGGGCAACTTTTGCGGGACAGAACACAAGCTCTAACAGGCTCCCTTAGCTCGCACAGAATTCTCCTCTATGCAATTTTCTCCCTGTTCGCGGTCTCAGGAGCCATTGCGAACGCCCTCAGGAACTACAGCAACTTCTATTCTGTGGCTATCTATCTTTCAAAAAGTAGTCGCAGCGTTCTCGTGAGCCGGAAACACCCTGCAACATTTCCTCTTGTTAAATGTTATCCAGATACTAGCCAACTTCGGCTTCCTCGTCGCATTGTGTGTAGGTCATGTTGTACAGAAAATCTTCTTCGGTGCTCTCAGACCCAGTGAGATCGAGGTTCGTCTTGATTCGCCGCTTTTAACGCTCCTCCATTCTGACATTCTTTCTCAGCGACTATACGATCGTCTCTGGTTCTTCATCACCGAATCTCTTCTGGCATTTACCATTTTCCGAGACGAGTTCGACGCCACGTTTGTTGTTATGTTCGGGTTCCTGCTTTTCGTCAAAGCATTCCACTGGATCGCAGCGGACCGAATAGAATGGGTTTGTCATTCATCGCGGGGTCATTATAAATTGCTGACTGTACCAAGATGGACCAAAGACCATACCCAGGGCCCTCGCTACTTTTTCACGTCCGAATGACGGCCCTGTTCTCTATTCTATGGGCTACTGATTTGCTTCTCTTTATGATTGCTGTGGACAGCACAGTCACGAACGGTGTAGGCGGCATGGTATTGTTTGCTAGCGAAGTAAGTAAGATTTCAATCGTGTGTGTTCTATTTTGATCGGTAATAGTATGGAATTCTCGTGGCTACTGTCGCTAATACGGTGTCCAAATACCTCCTCTGCGCTTATGAATTACGACGAGCGGGACAGAGAGGTGGGGAGAACGCTCCTCCATGGGAGAACAAAAGCATGTGGGTCTTTTACATCGAATTGGCCACCGGTAAGTCTCTTTATTTTCTAGCCAATCGGAAGATCTCATGAACTTTTTTTCCAAGATTTCTTGAAGTTGACAACATACCTTGTCTTCTTTACGATTATCATGACCTTCTATGGCATACCATTAAACATCCTCCGGGATGTATATGTCACAGCTCGCTCCCTTATCACCCGACTTCGCTCTCTACACCGGTACCAAACCGCGACCCGTAATATGGATCAGCGGTACCCGAATGCGACGGAAGAGGAAATGGCTGCCATGAGCGATCACACTTGCATCATCTGCCGTGAAGAAATGGTTTTGCCGCGCCCGGCTGGAGAGCCTGTAGAAGTGCCTGTCAATGTTGACGGGCCGAACACTACCCCCAAAAAGCTGCCCTGTGGTCACATTTTTCACTTCAACTGTCTTCGTTCTTGGCTCGAGCGCCAACAGAGCTGCCCAACCTGGTAAGCATCCACATCATGAACGATTTGTTTGTCACTTGAATATGCTCTTCCATAGTCGTCGTAATGTTCTTGAAGCTGCCCCACAGCCTGCAGCGGCTCAGCCGCAACTGCCAGGGGCCCCTCCGGCACCAAATCCTCCTGTCCAGGGAGCTCAAAACCCAGGGGGCAACAATCCTTTGGGGTTTGTTGGACGACTATTTGCACCTCCAGGACAACCAGGCGCCGGCCGACTTGGGCATGGACAATTCCCACAAAATATCAATATTGCGCTGAATCCTGCAAATGTGGCTGCGCAACCGGGGATCGTTATCGAATACCATATTCAGTACCAGGTGCCGCGCCAACCAGCTCAACAACCTCAGCCAATTCAACCCGTACCACAATTTCAAGGCTTCCCTGGCCCAGCCGGCGTCTGGCAGCCATGGCCTCAGGCTGTCGGCAATGATCCTCAAAATCCTACTCCCGTTGCTGAAATAGTCCCTCCTAATCCCGCTCCGACTCCAGCGGACGTTCAGCAGGGGATGCAGCCTCTTGTTCCTGCTCCCGATGCAGCAGAGACTGCTACTCCAGCAAACCCAACTCCGCGGGAAGCGGCTGCACTGGCAGCGCTACGTCGACAAAGTAGTGGGCGACCTGCAGACTCTCAACCAAGTCCCACCGCCAGCGCCACGTCTTCCCACACGACACTCGCATCTCAAAACGCAGAAGGTGCGACCCCAAGTTCCGGCTCACGTTCAACGGCGGCAATTGCTCCGAACCGGCGCTTAGATATCCCTACTCTGATACCTATGTACGACTACACTGCCTTCGGCACCCATCCGGTAGCGCCGAATCTTGCACAGTCATTCACATCGCAAACTCGACCTATGGCAGGTGCTCGTACTTCATCGCAACCAGCACCCACATCCACTGCACAACCCGGAAGTTTCAGGACCCGTCCGAGTACACGAGGGTCCACAACTGATTCTCGCTATCTATCTCGTCCTCCCATTTCCCAACTGCCTCCGACCTTGACAGAGGAGCAATTAGCGCTCATGGACACTGTGACGAGAGAAGCCATCGACGAGCGATTGAGGGTGCTAGAAGGTGTATCGGGGGCAGTTTATCGTTGCATAGACGACTTGATGCGGATGCGCAGCGCCTTGCCCGTCTCGACGCCCCCCAACTTGTCTGCGCAGCCGATGTCTGCTGGGGCCCCAGCGGCTAGTACATCTGCACCAGACGACGTCGCAACTGCAGCTGCAGTCGCCATTCCTGATAGTCCTACCTCCACCGCGGCAGACGCATCAGACGCATTTCCAGAGGTTCAATGAATATCATTCGACAAAATGATATATACGGTCAAGTACTACCCAAAAGTACCTGGAGCCTTTTCTTGACCATCTCTGGATCCACTGTAGATTTGTCGACAACACTGTAAAACATTTTGAATATATTGCCTAGCCTTTGCCGCGGCGTGGCATCTTTTGGCAAGTCGTCCAGTATTTTTCGGAGATAAGTATCAACGTCTGCTTCGGATAGAAGAGGGGGTAAAAATCTTGATAGAATTTGTCCTTCACGTAATTCCTTGTCTGCTAAGTCGGGCCGTGATGCAGCGACATATTGCGCGGCTGATTCGGTCTGAACTTCTTAGGTTTGTAAACACAAGTAAGAACATGGTGCGCACTCTTCGAGTAAATTGCTTGCGCAAGATGGAGATGATAGCGGACGTATGGACTTGGTCATTAGCGATCTTGTCAGCAGAATATACTTCTGCGAGCACAGACTGGAGACAATCGTCTCAAATGCAGCGTGGAAAATTTGCATGCGACGTACGCGTAAAGTTGTGGAGGCCTCAACGTCTTTGCTCTAAAATTCAAGGTTACTATGTTCGCATAAGAAACCAAACGTAGTGCAATACCTTCATCGCAATTTTGACAGCAGCTAATAATTCAGACCGGACATCTAGGGAGAGTAAGATGAAAAATACAATACAGTTCATTAATATTAATAAGTTACCGCCGCCGTTACCGGTGCCAGTTTTGACCTGGGCAGGTGCACTATACGAGCGATACAGACGGAAAGCAGGCGCGCCGCATACAGTGCGTAAAGCCATTTGTTCTGGGTTCCAAAATTCAGTACCAGGTCTCAGATCGATAAATGTGCGACGAAAATGTTGGCTTAGTCATGATGGTAACTATCACCTCACATGACCACATGCCGTACTCACTTTTGACTCACTTGTGATTTGTAGGGACAAGTGTAGGACCCGTGCCTTTAGCACTAACACGCACAGGTTTAATCTCAGTATTTCAGTTTTGAATATTATAACTAAAAGATGTAGCATTAAATGACAGCATGCAGTATGCATGCAGAAAAAATATGTACGTAAAGAAATGCCTGTCATTCTGGTTAGAAAATTTGAGATTCAAAGTAAAACAACATACCAAACAATCAAAGGAGGACCTCAGGGTATACAATGTTCTTGGTCAGTGTGGTATTATGAGTCCTTTGAAGAGCACTTTGATCCATTGCATCAGTAACACAGGGGGCATGTGTTATATCCATGCTTTCTCGGTCCATGACTTTCCGGTCATGTCCAGAACCGGATCCCGGAACCGGACGGAATATTCTCGGACTCATCACGGATCACCGGGTTTTTACGCAATGAAGGATTACTGAGTGTTTCCCGTTTATCCGTCTTTATAATCCTTCTCCTTATTGTTCATTTCTCCGACACCACTTCTTCATCCTCTTTGGGACTCGTATTATTGTTATGTCCAACAGGTCACCTGACTCGCACCTTTTCAGGAATACAATTAGGACTTAGCTATATAAACCCGTAACATATGCCATGTACTTCAGTTTGATAATTAATGTTGCTTTGCTCTACGCTTTGCACTGAGTCGTCCTCCGGTTAATTCCTCCGGTCCTCCTTTCCTTCACCGGCCACGGTAGTACGCACATCCTACTGTCCTGTGGTGCTTGCGTTATCCTTCCATATACTTTCTGGAAGTTCCGATCCTCCGGTTCCGGACTCGTCCATCTCGTTCTTCCTTCGGCTTGGTATATAACAGCATGACCCCATGCTTATCAAACAATAAGCGCATGTGGCTTCTACTCGGTGGGTCACTGGCCTGCTTCCTGCTTCCCGCTTGCTTCGAAGATGTTCTGATTGCCGGAGGCAACACGATGTGGACACCACGAACCGTTGTGGATCATTCATGGTCACCTGACCTGTCGTAACACGAATCTGGCAAACTGTGATTGTGTTTTGAAGAATCATCGCCCTGCGACTTCCATTGAATACAGTACAGATTCCATACCTACAAGAGCCGTATTTGGACTATTATGTCCGTAATTTCTCCCTGCTTGTCGCAGACCACACAGAATTACCAGGGCCTCACCACATTGCTTTACATGAGAAAACATGCTTTGATGGGATGTGTGTGCCTTTCTCTTTGTCCTCGTACCTCTACTTTATGCATGCCTCCTCAACAGCAAAATGCTTCAGCTGGGCCTTCTTCTGGGCCAGGCATGGCTTCAGGTTCTGGGAATACAGCCGGCTCAAAAGGCCCTCAAACTGGTCAGCAGTGTACAGCAGCAGATAGAGATTCACCCCTTGATGAGTCCTCATCCAAACAGAAAAAGAGTCGCCCTGCTGCACCTGGGAAGAGCAAACCATACCCGTTAAAGAGGAAGAAGATCCCTGAGGAATACAGAGGCATGAAGGTATGTCAACAAAAATTATTCTTTGAAGTCATGCACATCTCATTAAGATTACAGGAATGTGCTCATGTTCATGGCTATATTCTCTATGGAATCACCAGATCCGATGTTCCCCCTCGCATTCCAACTGCTGAGCACCTGGTGCACTTTGAGCAGCGTTACATGCCTGGCTTCATTGACAAGCTCGGGGACAAACTGCGTGCCCGTGAACGCCTCGGCGAGCAGCTTGGTGCTGTGGATATGGTGGCCATCCTTTGGGCCTCAGCACTCGAAAATGCGAACAACAGATGCACCACTGCTACCCAAATTCTACTCGTTCCCGAGTTCTCCCTTCACTTCATTTATTCGGCGGTTGTCACGTACTGTGACATCGGACTCCCTCGGCCTCCGAGAATCACCGAATCGTAACGTCCCCATTCTTATTGGCTACTTCATTCACCATATGCTCAAGACTCCCTATGATTCACTATGACTTTCTTCGTCGGCGTCCTCGGCCTTCCGACGTCCGCCGACACAGCATTGACTTACATTGACTCCTACATACTCATTCCCATCGTGGAGCCTATTGGCCTCCGATGATTAATTACACTACGATATCATTTAAATAGCTCAATGTACTCTCGCTTCTAGTCAGTTTGAATATCGACTAAGTTTCCCTCTTCTCAGTTCTCTTCCTCTCGGTCTTCCGCTCTCTTCCGAAATTGGACATCGGGCGTAGAGAAGGGCACAGTGCATGAGCTGAAGCCAAGTCCACTCCCTCCGTCGGTCCCCGAGCCAGACCTCCGTCCGGCATCCGATAGGACTTCACACTTATCTACGAAGTCCCCCTTTGTGACGTTCCTCCCTTATCGTTCACATAAAACTATTTGTCTTGACAGGACCCATCGGACCCCGACGGGCCCCGACAGAATCTGGTACTTGACAGTGGTCCTTGCTGCAGGCCTGGAGTATTGGCTCCTAGATATCATGAGCCCCCCCAACAGTATTTATAACCAGATTCACCAGCTCGTCTTCGTTCAGACATTCCAGATTGTCTGCGCTGGATTCGGGTACAAATGGCTGGCCCCTTCCCCCTCTGCCTTCAAGAACGATGCTCTTGTTGTTGATATCTACCAGAGCTTCCTCTGCCACTATATGCACCAGAAGACCAAGATAGGGCTTGCTAGACTTCTGCAACACAAGGAAGACAATAACACTAGCACACATCGTCAAACGGTATGGGGATATTGTTTGCATTCATTGCATGCCTCATCATATTTTTTATTATTAGCTTGGTGCAGCCCACCTCAAATTTGTGATGGTGGACAAGCAGCCAGCTCGAGTTCTCACAATGATTGAGGATCAACGTGCACACTCCGACGATGAATTGGGTTCAGATGGTGACGGCCCTCGTGTTCACTGGATTAACAACAAGGGTCAGCCAGAGGGCCCTCGAAGTGCCTCTGCCACGGTGTTCATCCGCGCCCTTGACCCATGCCGCCTGAAGTTGAAGAGAGGGAAGGGAAGGGGAGGGAAGAATAGCGAGCGCACATGGAAAACCAGACCGGCCGATGCCGATGTCCAGTCCGATTTGTCTGCTCACATTCCCGCTAAAACCACTGTCAACTGGTTTGACCCCCTGTATTTCAACGACCTCCCCACCTCACTTCGATTCCAGCACAGTCAGAACGGTGTTGCATTGCCCCTTGTCCATCTCCATGGCAACACCGACTGGCGCACGATGGATGACGAGGCCTTCATGGCAAAGTATGGCAAGGATGTTCTTGCTCTGTACAACATCCCGATGCAGGAGGACATGGACATGGAGTAGATTCTCACAGCCGGCTCGAGAATCATTGTAGATCTTCTCTCGCTTTGCATTTCTTCCCTTTGTTTCCGCTCACTCTTATGTGCTCCCTCTTTTCACTATGCACTTGTATGCCTCCAATATGCCAATATGATCTATGCTCTATGAAATACCTTCCTGGATGTCTGATTGCGATTGCAGCAGGAGATTTTATGGAGAATGTGATTTTATTCAAGGGACACTACTTGGATGTATGTCTTCCTCCTATGCACATTATTTGTACCTTTCAAATCGACGGTGATACAAAGACAAGGAATCACGTGTGCAGTCGGTCAACGCACAGCATTATCGAAGTCCTCTGCTCCTGCAGTTGTCGTAGATGTCGATGTGGTCGAGCTTAGCAGGGCTGCAGTCGAGCTTGGGGGGCTGAGGAAAGCCTCGCTGACCTTGGATCCACATGCCAAAATGCCAAACGTGGATTCTCAGAACGTGAGTGGAAAAGATCAGGCTCTGACAACACCCCTTCTTCCAGTTCGCGTTGTCGGCACGGATACAATCGAGGTTGGGGGGCTGGACAATATCGTTGTGGATCAGCAACATGGACTTGCTGGCAAGTCGGAGGAACGCACCTTGGAAGAGCCCTGCGTGCGTGTACTCAGTCCCTCATGCCTTCAGTCTCCTGCTCCCACACTCGTCATTGATGAATTATCGGTCGAGCGTGGGGGGCTGAAGGATAGTCTCCAATCAGCTGAGTCCTTGCATATGGAGTGTGGATTGCGGCTCACTGAATCTGCACCGGATGAGGATACCACGGCCAATGCTCAAAAGTTCTCTCTGATGTCCACGCTCACTGCTCCTGGTGTCTTGCGCACACATCCCTCGTCGTCTGAGTCCTCTGCTCCCACTCTTGCCTTCTGCGAGAGCATGGTCGAGCTTGGGGGGCTGGCAATAGCTTCATTTGCGATGGATCGGCAACACGGAAACTTGGAAGAAGCACCACGCACCTTGGGTCTCTGCGCGAGTGGGCCATGTACGGCGCTCGAACCTCATCCCTCGGGCATTCCTTCAATCACGGACTTCAAGCTTTTCGTGCCTGTTAGCGTGATCATATGGACGACACAGATTTTATACCTTGTGAAGACCTTCCATGAGCATGGTCTCGCGCCGTACACCGGATGGGAGCAGGAGGGGATAGGCACTGAGAGATTTGATTCATGCAGGCGCAGGCACACGGAAACACATCTGAATTTCAATTCAGAATCCATTCTTTTTGTGGATGACTCAGGACATACCTGAGCTTCCACCTGGTCCAAACCCAATTACGGCACCACGTCCTCGACGACGACTCGCTTCAGGGCATTGTGAGACATCCATATACCAAGTTAGGCAAATTTCTCCGATATTGTCTGCCATTTTCTGCCAAATTCAGATTCAGGGTGCCAGAGAATCGTTTGGGGCATACCTCAGGGCTCCAAAATACTCCTGTGGAACCTTGATCTCAAAGATGTCCGACTCCAGAGGCTCTCAGGGCACTCATATACCAGTTATGGAATTTCTTGATTCAATTTGCGATTTTCTGCCGAATTTCAGCTTTACTTCCAATTCCTCGGATTTCTCTTACCTCGGAACCATCTGGATCACGAACGAGCCGGAATACACGCCTCTCCGATGCTGAAGCTCCACACTTCGAGCTCAGAAATGTGCTCGAAGCCTAAGTTTTGCAAGCAGACTCGGAGATATCCATCTTCATCCTGAAACAGGGCCGGATTCGGGTGGCCTCGGGACGGATGTTCAAGTAGCGTTCATTCGTTACCTCTCTGTGTCAATTTGCACCGGACTCAACCTCGAATCTGCAGCCAGATGACGATGAGCGGGAAGTGGAAGTAATGCAGTGTTTGGTTCTGAGGCTGACAGCTTCTCGAAACAAACAACTGCTTGCTCCCACTGCCTCTTCCTTGCTTCCCCATTCTTCATGCTCATTCTTCAGGATCTTTCGTCGTCCTTATGCTGCCTCTTGGTACTCCTCATTCCACGCTGCAACACCGTGTTCAGGCTCCTCAAGATGTGTCAATCTCCGCGGCAACTTGATTGTCTTTAGAGGGAAATTCAAGTACAAGTGGAAGGATTTGTGAAGGAAGGCGAGCTGGGATCTCGCTATGGCTCGACTTGGGCACACCGTACATTCTGCGTCGTTTATTTTCTCGTTTTGGAGCTGGCTTTGCTCTCCAGGTCAGAGCACACCTGTGCCGTTCTCCTGCCAACGCCACTCGGACACGGTGGTTTTGTCTGCGCAAGAGCACTGCACTCTCAGTGTTTTCAATGTTCATGCATATGGGCCCTCTGCATGACCTCGTCACCTTAGTGTCGACACTCCTCTCGACACTTGTACAAATCAGCTCACCAGCAGGCACGGATATCCGGCTTTAGCAGTGGGCTGATGGAGAGTTCAATGGGCACGAATATCCGGCCCTGAGAACTCTTCCGTATGTTTGTGCTCGGCCATCATATTGCGTGGATTTTACAAGTCGCGCAATTGCTGTACCTCCACATGGGCACCACCGTGCCACTTTTGCAAGAGCACGTGGTTTCCTTTTGTGCAAGGCTCAGGCAATGCTGGAAATGCGAAGCCTTCACAGGGGCCTCATCATACGCGATGGCCCCCGCGAGGTGAGTCTTCTTAAAATTCTGCCACACGCTCAATTCGGGTGATGTTGTATTTCTGTCAGTGTAACCCGTAGATGTATCTTGGCCTACCCCTTCTTGTTACTGCTTTGAAGTTAGATTGTCTGTGGTCTTCGCCGAGTCCGCTTTGCAGTGGGGTGCGTGGGTCAAAAGAGCTTTGAGTTTTGAGCTCAGCAGCACAGGATGACTTTGATCCAAATTGTAACAAAAAATTGTGTTGGCAAGCGCAAAATAAGATGGGTCTGCGCAAGAATCCCATTGCAAAATGCACTTAACAACCAGTGAAGTCTCGGCTCATGTCCAGGTCAAGACTTTGGTATGTCAAAGCAAGGGATGGAAAATTGGGGTCAGGAAAGACCTCATTCAGCTCCAAGCATCCGCCATACATAATGTGGAGGGGTATGCAACTCGTTTATTATCCGCCTCGATTCTCGATAATCCAAGACGAGCAAATTGATTCAAGATATCTAGAAAGTCATTTCCGTGTTCACGGGGGAAAAATCAGTGCAATACTTTGGACACATTTGAGCGGATTTGAGGATATACTCAGCAAATTGGAACAGAACAGTGGCAGGTTCTGTGAAGGATGATGTTGAATTTGTATGAACATTTTGAAAATGGTTTATGGATTCAACCCCAGGGGTAAGAATCCGGTTAACTGGCAACTATATAACCAAAAAATGTAACACAGTTGGACTGGGTACGAGGCACACAGAACCTCCGGCCGTCAAGCAGCCTAGTGCCTTTGCCACATGGAGTGCCACCCATTCTGCTGGCTTCTTGGCAGAATATCTGTCATTCAACGGTGTGCACTTTACGATCATTTTTTGATCGTAAAGTGCACACTGTTGAATTGTATCTCAGAATCCACTGCTTCAACACCCACGAAATTCTGGCTCACAACCTTTGAGACCATTCTAAGGTCTTCTATGGAAAGAAACCACTGAGTTTATTTGTCTCTGGACAACAGGAAACAAATTTAGGAAAAACTTAAAAATTGGGCTATAATGAACACAGTTAAGTGAGTGAGAATGTGCCGTGGTTCAATGATGCAGAATCGGTTGGGTCTGGCTGCATGTACCACAGTAGTTTGGAGTAATGGGAATGTCGGGAAAGGTGTCTTGTCAAGGACAGCCAGGGGTAATAACTTGTGCATCTCGACCATGATAAAGGTTTGTATGTGATTTTCAAGAGGCAGCTCTCATATTTCGTCAATGAATCCAGTTAGCACATTATCGGTGAGGGGGTCCTTGAATTGGATTGCACTATTGCCTTGGGTGGATCTGGACCAACTGAACACTTGGTCCCCCAGCTTGAATTGGTTCGGTTTCTGTTATATCCTGAGCCAGAATGAAGATGACCAGCCCTGCGGAGCTCCGGAACCGGAAATCGATCCGGAACCGGAAATTGATCCGGATAACCGGAACAAGGCCAGAGTCAAGAAGTCGGCTTTTCTCGCAAGCACCACAGCTCAGAAGGGTGTGCGACTGTCTGGGGAGGAGCCGAAATGAGAGAAGGACCAGAATGGCGAAGAAGAGAAATCGGCGGTCGACTGGAAGTCTGGGGGTCAACCAGAGGTGGACCGGAGATGAACCGGAAGACCGGTAATGGACCGGAAGGATCCGAGGGACAACCGGAGGTGGACCGGAAGTGGACCAGAAGGAAGATCGAATGAAGAAGAAGACATCCGAGGGTACTGAGTTTACCCCGGAGTCGAGTCGCAGACGAGACGAGAAGTTAAGACTCAGTCCATGAAAGGAAACATGGAAACAACGTTAATTTTCCAGATGAAGTACTGGAAGTATCTAAGACATATTTATACTACCAAACTAATTGTTGATACTAAAAAGGAATGAAAGGAGGAAAGACAATAATGGTGGGAAGGATTGGTAAGTCAGGAATAAAGGACAATAAGGGATTCATGCGACCGGAGTCAGATGGTGTCGGAAGAAGTGATGGTTATGTAATCAATCATGAGAAGAGAAGTCCAAGACAATAAGTCAGAAGAACAGAAGTACGGATAAACGGGAAAACACTTAGTAAAGTGTTGTAGCGTCATAGGCCCGATGGTCCGAGATGATCCGAATCATTCCAAGATACTCCGGTTTACCGGAAACCGGAGTGTGACCGGATTGTGACCGGAGTGTGACCGGAAACAAGATGCACAGATATAACAGTTTCAAGGCACAGGGAGGAAGGACCAGAGCACCAGCTGGATGCGGCAATTGATGAAAGTCATGCCATGATTGTCCTTGGGAGTTCTGGTAGTGCAACAACATTTGGTAGTCATCCATGTCAAGGTCTTTTGCAACCGACAGCATTTTCACCGCTTCAACTTCAGATAGAGCTTCAGTGTTATGTGCCGGGCCGGGGATCGTCGGAGATGGAAGTCCGAAGGGCTAGAACAGTCGGGGCTCACAACACTACAGAGAGTGCGACTACCAGGGTTTGCCTGACCGACAAGCTGAAGTCCAAGAGGTACCGGAGATGAACAATACCGGAGTTCAGGGAACAAGACTAGAAGTCCAGCCAACACCGTTTAGTGACGAAGAACTTTAATAATCAAACTAACAAACAGAGGCTAAACTACTTAGCTTAAATACTAGTAAGCTAATTGTTTAGTGAAAGACAATAAGGGTGTGAAAGATTAGTAAGTATAAGTCCAAGGACAATTAAGTTGTCAAGGCAATCTTATGAAGGATTAGTAAGTATAAGTCCGTGGACAATAAGTTGTCAAGACTTATTGTGAATGATGAGTAAGTGCAAGTCCGTAAACAATAAGTCTGGTCGGAGTTGACACAGAGCCGGTGGGCCGATGAGTAAGATGAAATGAGTAAATCAGATAAACTCCAGAGATGGCGGCACGATCGGCTAAGCTGACTAATCGCTGATAACTGGTCGGAGTTGCACGTACATAACAGTATCCCCCTCTTAAGACCCTTACCCTCAAGGGTCTTTGGAGTGGTACTGTAGTACAAGTCCGAAATCCGAAAATCCGAAGATGCCGAGCAAGTCTGAAGATTTCTAGATGACTGCAGAATGTCATGGCAACCGAATCAATGATGGTTCGATGACGACGCTGATAGCCGTGGGGAGTATAAAGTCCGGAATGGTTTTGGAGTTTGGACACCGAACTTTTAACCCACCAACCCTATGTCGCAGTCTACATCTAACTCCAACTCTGGCGCAAACTCCGGGATGGCCGAACAACTCTGAACACCGGCGCAACGTAAGTCTGGCAGTACACAGTCTTGAAATTGTTAGCTGACAGTCTTCAAAGCTTGTGCTCAGTGCTTGAAGTCGGGTGCAGAGTGCCTGCTCCACGCTGGCAAGAGCGTCGCCTGTGCTCATTGTCAATCTCGCAAGGAAAAATGCGAGTTTGCGGAGTTGTGGCTCACCGCACGCATTCCCACGTTGGCCAAGGGCAAGGCCAGGGCTACCACAAGGTCTCCAAGTCCTGGTGTCAACCCCGGCTCCAACTCTGGTAGCGCGACTCCGGTTCCTGCCGCGACTCCGACATCCGCTAGCCCCACCAAGTCCTGGAAGAAGACAGAGAGGCGTGTTCGAGTCCCGAGGCACGGACACCGGTGCACTCCAGACTGTGCCTGCTACTTTGAGCTCGCACAGCTCAAGCAGGTGTATGGGCAGCTTCAATCCCATTGCCGCGCTGTTTGGCGGGACCAGCGATGGTTGTCTGAGATGTATACTCAGATGGAGCACGCAGTGGGTTCATTCACCGACTGGGCAATGACCAAGGATCCCCACTTCACTGCTGGACCAACACCCCGCTTCCGCCGCCTCTCCCCCACCCCCGGTCCGCCAATGACCGACTTCTCCATTGACAATGAGCTCCACGAGCAGTCCTTGAACCCCACCATCTACAACATTTTCTACGACTTCGATGTGCCGGAGGATCAGTGGGAGGACTACTTGGGTATGGAGGTGAAGCAGGAGGATGACCTCGGAGTTGGCACCTCCAGGATTAGATCTGATGAAGTGGAAGAGGAAATGGAGGTGGAAGATGGACTAGTAACTCCGGTGGATGAAGACTCGGAGTTCGATGGAGAGGAGTGGGGAGGAATACCCAAGGAGGATTGTTGAAAAGTCCAGCAGTGTTATATACCGAGCCGAAGGAAGAACAAGATGAAAGACTCTGGAACCGGAACCGGGAACTGGAGGATCGGAACTTCCGGAAAGTATATGGGGAGATAACACAAGCACCACAGGACAGTAGGATGTGCATACTACCGAGGCCAGTGAAGGAATGAAGACCGGGGAATTAACCGGAGGACGACTCAGTGCAAAGCGGAGAGCAAAGCAACATTAATTATCAAACTGAAGTACATGGCATATGTTAAGGGTTTATATAGCTAAGTCCTAATTGTATTCCTAAAAAGGTGCGAGTCAGGTGACCTGTTGGACATAACAATAATACGAGTCCCAAAGAGGATGAAGAAGTGATGTCAGAGAAATTGACAATAAGAAGATGGATTATAAAGACGGATAAACGGGAAACGCTCAGTAATCCTTCATTGCGTAAAAACCCGATGATCCGCAATGAGTCTGAGGATATTCCGTCCGGTTCCGGGCTCTGGTACCGGACATGACCGGAAGGTCAAGGACCGAGAAAGCATGGATATAACAGTATCCCCCTCTTGCGTTCCTTGCCCTCAAGGAACAGAGATGGAATTGCGGCGTCCAATGAATAATGGTTCTGGAAATGGCCGGAATGAAGTCTTCCAAAACCGGAAAGGTTCTAGAAGGTCACGTGCTGTTGATATTGCTGAACCGCAGTTGTGGCGTGACTCATAACTTCTTTCTTCCACCCCACCACCACCTCATTATCAAAATGCCCCCTTACGCTCCCGGATTCAACCCCAACGACGGCGGCCACAACAACAAAGGCTCCGACGGCAACCGGAAAGGGAAGAGACGAGCGATGTCCGGAGAGCTCGAGGAAGACTGGTGCAAGCAAAAGCACCAGAAGAGGGAGCAGCGGGCCCAGGAACACCTGGAGCATCTCCGGGTCGAGTTGGAGGAGGCTGCAGCGGCCCGGGCAGACATGGAGATGAGGGAGGCCCGGATCCGGCAGGAGTTGGAGGGTATGGACCGGGAGGATGCAGAGGAGGAGGACGAGGAGACTGGAGAGGAGTCAGTTGGGGATGGGGGCCCCAACGACGAGACCGATAGTGACCGGGAGAGGGACCCGGGACAAGGTGCGCAACAGTGACCGGAAATAACCGGATACTCACTATTATCCAGAGTGCAACCAATGCAAGAAGGTCGCAGAAGTTTGCGTTGTCGAGGGTGGTTCCCGCGCGACCACCTTGGCCTGCAATGGATGCAAGGCCAAAAAAGTCAAGTGCTCCCTCGTCGGACCCTCCAAGCAGGTCAACCAGCGAGAGCTTGCAAAGACGCAGGGGAAGAAGACGACCGGAACAAGTTCCGGTAAGGCCACCACCCGCCGCCCGTCCTCGATATATTGAATCGTCGCCAGAAGCGGATGTCGGTCCCGGACCGACCAGAATGACCGGGGAGATGGGTCCCAGGACCCGCATAGACGACATGCGGGTCCAGATGGACCAACTCGAGCGTCAACAAGATGCAGTCGAGGCATCCCAGGTGAAAAACCGAGGCCATCATAACCGGGTGAACCTGATTTTGACAGGCCTGGTGAAGTGGCTGTCCCGGGATTACTTCCTGGATGGTGTCCCAGGGTGGATGGTCGATATCATCCAGGGTTTGGAGGAGGATGGGCAATCGGTGGAGCCTGAAGAAGAGAGGGAGGAGGATGAAGAGTGAATGGAGCTGGAGCTGGAAGCTAAGGAAGAAGAGGAGGAAGTGAGAATCCGGGTCAGTCCGGAGTGGCCGGAAGGATTCCGGAGCGACGATGAAGAAAATGTGAGGGTAGTTGAAGAGGAAGGAAATGAGTCTCTGCCTCCGATCCAGGTGGAGGATCAACCAGAGGAGTCGGAAGATGAATAGACATTTGTACTATAAAAAATTCTTCTGAAAAAAATTCTGTCTTGATTTTCTTGAATGATAAGAGAATCCGGAGTCGACCGGAATAACCGGAAATACCGGGAGAGTAAGAAGAGAAGGATTTCAAGGGTTTGGTCCAGGCTTGTTAGGAAAACGACGATGAAAATTGTCGATATGTTCATCGGCATCAACGTCATCCGCACTAACCCAGCTAAACTGTTCATTGGTGTTCTCGTAGCCCTGCCATTCAACCAAGTACCGGAGCTGGGTCCGGGGCAACCGGAAACGGCGATCAATCTTTGAGTCAACGATTTGTTTGATCTCATAGTGTTCTTCACCGTCAATGATTTCTACTGGAGCCAGAGGTGGTTCCTCACGACCGGGGAATGGATTCGGAAAATGGGGCTCGAGTTGAGAGATATGGAAGACCGGATGAACTTGTGAAAGGCTTTTTGGGAGACGGATGGTATAGGAAGCCGCACTGGGTTTTCCAATGACTTCCTAAGGCCCAAGGTGAGTTTCCGAGAATTTCGGAGTGGGTCGTTTCGTCCGGATATACTTTGTCGTGATAAATGCTTGGTCACCGATCTGTAACCGGGGATCCGGAATACGTTTCTGGTCAGCAGTTTCTTTATATCGCTGCTGAGCGAAAGTGATTTGCTCCCGGAGATACTGATGAAGGTCCTGGAGATTGACAACGTAGTCTTTGGCATACATGTTCGCGACATCGCGTTCCGGGTGGATATTGATAGCCGGATTATAGCCTTTATTTGCAAAGAACGGAGATATTCCGGTAGAGGCATTCGGAGAATTGTTCAAAGCGAATTCAGCTAGAGGAAGTAGTTCATGCCAGTCGTCCTGCTGGTACGAGGTATACATCCGGATATATTGTTCCACAGTCTGGTTCATGCTTTCCGTTTGTCCGTCCGCTTCCAGATGATAACCGGAAGTATAGTGCAGCTCCATAGAGAGGAGTTCGCCCAAGGACCGGAAGAAAGATGAAACAAATTCGGAGAGAGCGACGTCTGGGGAGCTCGAGGACGACCAGCGCAAGCAGAAGCGCCAGCGGAAAGAGCAGCGGACCCAGGAGCGCCTGGAGCGCCTCCAGGTGGAATTGGAGGAGGCCGGTGCAGCCCGGGCGGACATGGAGTTGAGGGAGGCCCAGATCCGGCAGGAGCTGGACGTGATGGACCGGGAGGACGAGGAGGAGGAGGATGAGGAGACTGGGAAGGAGTCGGTTGGGGATGGGGCCCCCAACGACGAGACAGATAGTGACCGGGAGAGGGACCCCAGACAAGGTGCGCAACGGTGACCGGAAAGACATCCGGATACTAATTTTCTTTTCTTTTCCAGAGTGCAACCAGTGCAAGAGGGTCGCGGCAGTATGCGTCGTCGAAGGTGGATCCCGAGCCACCTCTCTGGCCTGCAATAGATGCAAGGCCAAGAAAGTCAAGTGCACCCTCGTCGGACCCTCCAAGCAGGTCAATCAGCGGGAGAAAGCGAAGACGCAGGGGACGAAGAAAACCGGAACCAGTTCCGGTAAGGCCACCTCCCGCCGCCCCCGCCCCCGCTACATCGTATCGTCTCCGGAACCGGAGATTGGTTCCGGACCGACCGGGGAGATGGGTCCCCGAACCCGCATTGACAACATGCGGGTTCGTATGGACGAGCTGGAGCGTCGCCAGGATGCTGTCGAGGCGTCCCAGAGGAGGGATCGAAGCCATCATAACCGGGTCAACCTGGTGTTGACAGGCCTGGTGAAGTGGTTGTCCAGGGATTACTTCCGGATGGCGTCCCTGGATGGATGGTAGATATCATCCAGGGTTTGGAGGATGACAGGAGGCCGATGGAGGATGAGGAAGAGAAAGAGGACGATGAAGAGCACCCGGAAACGGAGCCGGAGGCCAAGGTCAAGGAAGATGAAGTGCGAATCCGGTCCAGTCCGGAATGGCCGGAGGGGTTCCGGAGTGACGAAGAGGAAGGAATGAAAGAAGTTGAATAGGAGGGAAATGAATCCCTGCCACCGATCCAGGTGGAGGAAGAACCAGAGGAGTCGGGGGATGATTAATATTTATACTATAAATTTCTTCTGAAAATTTTTCTTTTCTTGATTTTTTCCTGAATTGATAAGAGAATCCGGAGTCGACCGGAATAACCGGAAATACCGGGAGAGTAAGAAAGGAAAGATTTTAAGGGTTTGGTCCAGGCTTGTTGGGATAACGACGATGAAAGTTGTCGATATGTTCATCGGCATCAACGTCATCCGCACTAACCCAGCTAAACTGTTCATCGGTGTTCTCGTAGCCCTGCCATTCGACCAAGTACCGGAGCTGGGTCCGGGGCAACCGGAAACGGCGATCAATCTTTGAGTCAACGATTTGTTTGATCTCATAGTGTTCTTCACCGTCAATGATTTCTACTGGAGCCAGAGGTGGTTCCTCACGACCGGGGAATGGATTCGGAAAATGGGGCTCGAGTTGAGATATATGGAAGACCGGATGAACTTGTGAAAGGCTTTTTGGGAGACGGATGGTATAGGAAGCCGCACTGGGTTTTCCAATGACTTCCTAAGGCCCAAGGTGAGTTTCCGAGAATTTCGGAGTGGGTCGTTTCGTCCGGATATACTTTGTCGTGATAAATGCTTGGTCACCGATCTGTAACCGGGGATCCGGAATACGTTTCCGGTCAGCAGTTTCTTTATATCGCTGCTGAGCGAAAGTGATTTGCTCCCGGAGATACTGATGAAGGTCCTGGAGATTGACAATGTAGTCTTTGGCATACATGTTCGCGACATCGCGTTCCGGGTGGATATTGATAGCCGGATTATAGCCTTTATTTGCAAAGAACGGAGATATTCCGGTAGAGGCATTCGGAGAATTGTTCAAAGCGAATTCAGCTAGAGGAAGTAGTTCATGCCAGTCGTCCTGCTGGTACGAGGTATACATCCGGATATATTGTTCCACAGTCTGGTTCATGCTTTCCGTTTGTCCGTCCGCTTCCAGATGATAACCGGAAGTATAGTGCAGCTCCATAGAGAGGAGTTCGCCCAAGGACCGGAAGAAAGATGAAACAAATTCGGAGCCCCGGTCACAAGTGACATGGGAAGGGACACCGTGCTTCGAGAAAACGTGAATAAGGAAAAGCCGGGCAAGTTCCAAAGAGTCGATATGAGTGTCACAAGCCACGAGAATAACCTGCTTAGAGGCACGGTCAACTATGACAAGAATAGTGTCGTACTCGCTGGAAACCGGTAATTGATCGATGAAGTCGATAGAAATGGAATCCCATGGCCTGATGGGAACTGGAAGAGGCTTAAGCAATCCGTAAGGACGGTGCCTAGGCTTTTTGTTGCGCTGGCAAATAATGCAAGATCGACAATAGTCCCGGACGAAGTTCCGACATTCCGGCCAGGTATATTCTCGGCGGATGAGAGCTAGAGTGCGATTCTGACCAAAGTGGCCGGAGAGAACATGGTCATGCAAGTACTGTAGCACACGTAGTCGCAACTCAGGAGAGGTTCCAGAGACCAGAGGCACATAAATGCAATCATCGAGCTGGAGAAGACTGGAAGAATCGAGAGTCCAGCGGGAAGGGTTACCGGAGTTCACAGCGTTAATACCAGAAACAGCGGCAGGATCATCGTTGATATGGTTGCGGATATCAGAGTAAAGCTTCTCAAGATCCATAACAACGGTAGCTCGAAGAACGATTTCCTCAAGAAAGGTAGCGCGGAGAGATGCAGAGAGTTGATCTTGGGTGAAAATTGGGCGAAGGTTTTGTGGATTAAGCTGGCCATAAGCCCTATCCCCCTCTTTAGGGTAGACGTCCCATCGTCTAGTCAATGCATCCGGTTTACCTCCGAGCTTTCCGGGCCGGAACCGGATTACCATGTTGAAATGGCAAAGGTACTCTGACCACCGGACTTGGCGGCGAGTAAGAATCTTCGTCGTCGCAAAGTACTCCAAGTTCTTGTGGTGCATGGCAACATCGACCGGAAATGTTGATCCCTCAAGATAATGTCGCCAAATGGTGAAGGCATCGAAAATAGCGAGGAGTTCCTTGTCGTGTGTGTCATAGTTGAGCTCCGCCGGACCAAGAGTCCTTCACTGGAACGCAACCGGGTGGATCTCACCATCATCTCCTTGAATTGAGAGAATGGCTGCGATCACATAATCGGAGGCATCAGATTTGACAGTTACTTGACGACCCGGAATCCAATGGTGCAAGACCGGAGCCTCCGTATAGGCATGTTTTAGTGTGTCGAAAGATAATTGACAATCTTCTGACCAATTCCATTGGACGTTCAACCAGGTGAGCCGGGTGAGCGGAATCGTGATGGAAGCATAATTCCATATAAAACGCCGATAGAAATTGCAAAAACCAAGGAAGGATTGAATATCCTTGACTTTGTGGGGAGTAGGCCAATCTGTGATAGCTGAAACCTTCTCCGGAGACAGGATGAATCCGAGATACTCGCAAGTAGTTACACTGAACTCGCATTTTGGAAGTTTGCAATAGAGTCCTGCGTTCCGCAGACGTTGTAAGACTTCCCGGACGTGACTAGTATGTTGGGAAGGGTCGTCGGAATAGATGAGGATATCATCCAAGTAAACGACAACATAAATGTCCAGCAGATCAGCGAAAATAGTATTCAAAAATCGCTGGAAGGCAGCCGGAGCATTTGTGAGTCCTTCTGGAACAACCCGGAAGTCGTACGAGCCGTAGCGAGTACGGAAAGCTGTTTTGGGCTCATCGCCCGGAGCAATCCGGAGAAGATGATAGGCGTGCCGGAGATCGAGTTTGGTGTAAATTCGTGCTTTTCCGGGAGCATCAAGGAGGTCGGTGATAAGTGGAAGTGGATAGGTATCTTTTTTCGTGATCCTATTTAGACCTCGGTAATCGATGCAGAGCCGGAGAGAACCGTCCTTCTTTTTAGCGAAAAGGATTGGAGCCGCATGACTAGACCGAGACGGATATATGAATCCGGCCTTAAGGTTGTTGTCAATGAACTCCCGAAGAGCAACTAACTCGTTCTGGGAGAGAGAGTAGACGTGGCCAACCAGAGGAACTTTGCCTTTCTGGGTTTCAATTTTAAGGTCATATTCTCAATGAGGAGGAAGATTGTACGCCTCCTTCTCCGAGAATACGTCGGCGAAGTTGTGATATTCCGGAGGAAGACTGGAAAGGTCCGGAACGTCAGCTGAAGCAGAACGAGCCTGGGCATCCTCTGTAGGACAAGCACGCAAGGTATACTGCACAGTATCCTTGTCTCGAATAATAGCACTATAAGCCGCAGCAGATACCAGTGACACAAGGGGAATGGAAGAGAATGGACGAGGCTTAGAAGCCTCCGGAAGAGGCGGAGATGCCTCGGAAGTATCCATAGAAGGACTGGAATCTGGCGAAGACGTTGGAGTCAGTGTAGGTTTCTCGTCCGGAATGACCGGAATCGGAGAATCCTCGTCCGTAATCGGAACTACCGTAGCTGGAACAGGCATAGCTGTCTGTGATGTCAACGATGAATCACCGGATTGACCGGAACGGAATGATATAGTAGCGTCAGACCAGTTAATCAACGGATTAAAGCGGTTGAGCCAATTGTATCCCAGAACCAAGTCGCAAGGCAAATCAAGACAGGTAACGAAAAATTCCATAGGATGGACGTCGCCAGATGGGAATCGGATTAGCAGTCGGAGCTGCCGATTAATGATTGTTGAAGAGCCGTCGAGATACCGGAGTCTAACCGGAGCAACCGGATACGGTGAAAACCCATTTTTTTCGCATTCTTTGAACGATATAAAACAATGAGGAGAACCAGAATCATTAAGAGTTCGCAAGCGGATTTTGAATCCCGACGCAATTCGTGACAGTATGGAAAGAGATATGGTTGCATATTCTTCCGGACCGGAATGGGTATAGTCCGACTGGAACGTAGAGACGTGAAGTTCGACGTAAAGGGCATTAGGGGAAAGAGTGGAAGCATTGAGGCAAACCTCAGGAAGCACCCCAGAGTCAACACAACTCGGACCGGATGCTGAGGTATCCAAGCTACTGATTATTTTTTTGACTCGGAGGTTTCGGCGGTTGTAGCAGGCTTTTCAGCCGCTGCAGATACCACCTTCGCCTGAGCGTATTCCGGACGCTTCCGACACTCCGAAGCTGAATGACTGGCACCTCTGCAGAACATGCAGAGATTCAGTCGAGATCGGTGTTCCCTTTCGTCTTTGGTGAGTCTCCCGTGCTTATCGAGTTTGTTGGCATATGGCTTTGGAGTCCGACCGGAAGACTGGTGAGCCGGTCTACTGGAAGTGGCCTTCTTTGAAGATGATGACGAAGTAGGGTTGCCAGACTGCCTTCCGAAGGGTTTTTGACCGGAAGGGAAATTAGACGGTTCAGACGACGAGTTGACGCTTTTGTGATCCTTTGACTGATGACCGGAATTTCCGGAGCTTCCAGGATTTCCGGAACCAGTACCACCACTGCTAATCTTCTCATGCTCCCGCTCTCGCTGTTTCTCCAACTCGTGTTTCCAATAGCGAGCATCAATCCGGCGGGCAATATCTTTGACCCCAAGTAAGGTGTTGACATAGTTGTGATGAACCATTTCATCCTTGAGCCGACGAGGAAGACCCTCGTAGAATTGATGTCGCAGGGCATTGTCACCCCATTGAGTAAGGACTGCGAGATGATCGAAACCGATGATCTAGGTAGCAATCCGATCTCCGGATTTCATCCGGCAAGACTGTTATATCCGTGCAACTCGGAGTTCCTCGGAGCTCCGATCGGACTTCCTTCGGAATTTCCGAGGGGGACTTCTATTCATCGCAAGGGACATTACGCGATGAGGGATTACCAAGCGGATTCCTTTTACTCATATTCCCTTACTTCACTCTCGGAGTTTATCCGACATCCACTTATTGTCCACGGACTTATACTTACTCATCATTCACAAGATGTCTTGACGACTTATTGTCCACGGACTTATACTTACTAATCCTTCACAGGATTGTCTTGACGCTTATTGTCCACGGACTTATACTTACTAATCTTTCACACCTTATTGTACTTCACTAAACAATTAGCTTACTAGTATTTAAGCTAAGTAGTTTAGCCTCTGTTCTTCAGTTTGATAATTATATATGTTATTGTGTTCTCCCTTCCCAACGCAACCTGAGTTGGACTTTCCGACCTATCGGATATTCTGTGCCTCCTCCGGCCCTCCTGCATCCTTACTCGTCCTCCCGTTCTTATCTCTGGACTTGACTCTCCTTGGTCGCAAGCCGGGTAGTCACACACTCTTGTTTGTAGTGCTTGCGAGAACGACCTTCTGATCCTTCGGAACTCCATGACGAACTCCGACATTTTCCTTCGGAATTTCTCGGCAATTCCAATTCCCTCGGCTCAGCACTTAACAGTATTATCAACTCAACTATCTGGGCTTGCATGGCTGATCAGTTTAACCCCTACAATCCTGCATCCATCGTGCCAGGCACACCTGGCGCATCCCAATCTGTTGCTGGCAATAATCTTCTCCAACGGCGTGTTGATCGTGACCACCGGCAATCCCGACTTCTTTCCAATATTCCTATTACTCCCATTGGCGCTCGATCGTCAGAAATCCCTCTGACTTTCCAGCCCATTCCTTACCCCACCATGAATCCACATCCAGCTTCTTACCCAGTTGGAGGAATACCATCGGAGGCTCCACGTCGTGCTCCTAATCCATTCACAACCCCGCTTCCTCCTTCGGAAGATCCGACAGCTGAGGAAACCGATGAACCGGAACCACCTATCGAAGAAGAGGAGGTTATTGATGAGGAGACAAGATTTGGCCGACAAATTCTGGCCAATATCGGAGACCTCACGGAGGTACTTCGGAGTTGGAAAGGTCCACAGTCTGGATCTAAGAGCTCTCGCTCTAACCTTCGGAACCCCGATACTTTTGATGGTTCTGATCCTCAGAAAATCCGCCCATTCCTCGCTCAGTGCTATCTGCACTTTGCTGAACATGACCAGGACTTCACCACGGACGATGATAAAATCATTTATCTTATGTTGTATCTCCGAGGCACCTCCATAGATTGGTTTGAACCCCAGCTCTTCGACCCCGACCCAAACACTGTACCAGCTTGGGACAGCAATTTTCCTCAGTTCCTTCAAGAGCTGCAGGACAACTTTGGGCCGCACGATCCTGTCGGAGATGCCAAGGACCAGCTTCGGAATCTCCGAATGAAATCCACGGACCGTATCACCACTTACACCGTCGAATTCAATAAGCTTTCAGCTTATACCGGTTGGGGAATGACCACCCTTCGTTTCCAATACTACGAAGGATTGCCAAGGAGAATTAAGGATCCCCTTGTCAATATGGAGTATCCGAATACTCTTATCGGTCTCCGGGCTGCGGCTCAACGGGTTGATACTCCCTATTGGAAGCGAGAATCTGAGAAGAAATGCGAACAGACCGGTACTCACGGAAATCTCGAGTCTTCTTTGACTTCTGCCTCTTCCAACCAGAAGGGTGGTAATACGAAGAAAACATTTAAACCTCAGCATTCTTCCACTCCCACCGCTTTGCAGTCTTTGGGAACTCCGAGAACTCCGAAGCCTTATGCCAACAAACTGGATAAGAGTGGACAGCTCAAGGAAGCTGAGAGGGAGCGTCGCAAGAAGTTCAACCTCTGCATGTATTGCGGAGGCAGCGGTCATTCCGCTGTGGAGTGTAACAAAAAGAGACCCAATGCCTCAGGCAGGGCATCTAAAGCGGAAACTCCGAAGAACTCCGACACTGCTACCACGGAGTCAAAAAAATAGTCAGCAGCTCTGAAACCTCCGCGCATGATCAGAGCTGTGTTGACTCTAGTGTGCTTCCCAACGTCTTCCTCAACGCGTCCTCTCTTTCATCTAATGCCTTATACCTTGACCTTTACGCCGCTGTGGTTGGTGCGGTGGCATAGGGGCAGGTCCCACTTAGGTTGTTTGTCCATGTATACCAACACCATCTGCTCCTTTCTCCTGCACATCGGCATGTGCTCGGCTTCCCTTGCACCTTCCCTTCTTCTTCGCTGGCAGAGACTCCCCAGCGGTCTCCATCTTGGTGACAAGAGCGCGACTCGACTTTCCCCACGGTTTTTCACGGCGAAAAACACCCTGGCAAACGACTTGCACCTCACGGCGAGAGGAAAGGCAGCACGACTTCAGCGTGACGAACACCGTGTGGCACAACTACTACGCGAACTCAGCCAGAATCAAGCACGCGACTCGCGTGCTACCAGGTGAACAGGGACTTCCATCCCGAACCTCTCCATCCCGTCGACTCCGTCGATATCTACACCGTCATCCTTGACACTTTCCCCCATTACCCCGACTCAGACGGCCCCTTCGGCATCCTCCGACACGGACACAATGGCGCCGGGCATCGAACTGTTCCGCGGCGATGGAAGGGGTGATAAACCCCATTATTGGCTGAAAAGATTGCAGGGCGCGATGGCCCACGATGCCGTCGATGCGGCGAAACTCTACCGCTTCGAGATGGGTCTAGTGCCGGGCGCGGCAGCGGAGTGATGGCTGGACGCCTTGCCCGCAGCAGAAAAGGCGACCTGGAAGGACCTGGTGGTCGCTTTCAAGAAGAAATGGCCGGTACCGGTGGAGGTGGCGGAGACGACAGAGGATCTGAAGGAGCGGATCAAGAGCACGATCCTGAGGGTGGAGGACTTGGGGAAGATGGTGGGGCCCCCGGAGATGAGATGACAGGACACATGGGGTGGGCAACGGACATGAGGCCGCTGGTTGAAAACATCGGCGACCACACGATGTTGCTCAAGGGGGATGTGCGCCTAACGCTCGCCCTCTAGGTACGTACCCTCCTGCCGGCCCATGGATTGACTAGCTGGGAGAAGTTCTTCACAGCGGTCGAATCGCTCGACGTCGACGCGATCCACGACGAGGTGCTGCACAGCACGAGGAGCAGCGGAGGAGGAGGAGGAGGAGGAGGAGACAGGGCCGATGATGCTGCCCTCTGGGGGCAGATCCCAGGCCTGGAGGCGTACATGGCTTCCATGCCACACGCCCAGTTCCAGAACTACCGCGCCACCCCCGCGCCCCGCGTCACGTACCCGCAGGCGTTCACGCCACAGCACGCCGCGACGACACTGCAACAACCCGCGATGGCGCAGCCCAACGCTTACCGCCAGCCCCAGTCCCAGTCCCAGTCACAGCCGACGACGCCGCAACGTGCGCCACCGCCGCACATGTCCCACGTGCAGATGCAGGCATCCACGGGCAACCCGTTCGCGCCGTCGCCGTACCAGCAGCGGGTCCCCATGAACTTTATGCAGGAACTACTGCTGAGTTCGCCCGGGAGCCCGTCAGCAGGCCGCGCGCGCACCACCACGCTCGGAGGCGACCCCGTGAAGGACCTCGCCATGGCGAAGCGTGCAGCAGCCACCCCGCAGACGTACGCAGGCACTCCGGTGGGGGCGCAGCAGTATCAGGTGGACATCGCGTCCTGGGACACCGCATACGGGCCCATGAGCGGGCAAACCCCCGATTGGGCGACACTCCCCCTCACTCCCGGCACGCTACCGGCGGGGTCGAAGGAGTGTTGGTCGTGCGGCGTAATTGCCAACCCCCCGCACTATGGCGCCAGAGCCTGCCGTGTGAGTGGCAGTGTTCTTGTGCCCCAGCGCGAGTCGAATGTGCGCGCGCTTATCGGCAACACGCTGTTCCCGCAGGGCGATCGCACGCCCAGGCGCTTCTCGGGGGTGTCCCTGGTCAGCGACACCTACAATCCGATGGGCATCTATGATGTCCATCAGATGCTGTTCGACGAGCAGGAGGATCCGGAGGCGGAAAATGGAGAGGGGCCCGTCTAACCTTGGGTGATGTGGCCCCTAATCTGAAAACCCCACAGGTCAGACATGGGCACAGAGTCGTGTGGGACGTTGCTAGAGTACATCAGCATGTATTGTCGTCACCGAATACACAGTTGGTTCTCAAGTATTCGACGTCCCTCCTGGCCTCCATTTTCACGGTCGACAGCGGCGGTGAACACCACACCGCGCCATTCCTCCAGAGGATCCAGCTCCTGGGCCCTAGTGGCGAGGTGGTGCGCGCCACGGCCCAGATGGACGATGGCTCGTCTAAGAATTGCATCGCGAAGAAGCGCTGGGACACTTACGGGCACTGCTTGTCGGCACTGGTACCGACGCGGACGCGGATATGCGTAGCGAGTGGGGAACGGTTAATACCGTTGGGCAAGTGGTGGGGTGAAGTCCAGGTCGGGGGTGTCCGGGTGTGGGAGTGGTTTGTGGTCTTCGACTGCAAAGGCGCGTTCGATGTCATCCTGGGGAAACCCTGGCTGCACACCGTACGCGGCGTCCACGACTACAGTTCGGACCGGATTCACATCCAGGCTGAGGCGGAGGAGGCGGTCATAGAGAATGACGCCTGTGTTGAGGGTGCCAAGGACGAGGAGACAGAGGAGGAGACCCGGGAACAGGTGTGGTACGAGAACGAGGTTGCGCAGGTGGCAAGGAAGAAGACGAAGGAGCGGGAGAGGAAGAGCGCACAGCTTTCAAGACGAGCGGACCAGCCCTTGCCGTTTCCTGGGTTAGACCACTCACCTTTAGATTGGACAGAGCCGACAGTGAGACAACCGCGGCCATACCCAGCGCCGAAGATCAAGATTGCAGCACCAGAAACCGGGATCCCGGAGACAACAACGGGAACAAACCCCAAGCAGCAACTAGCAAGAGAGGCTGAGCGCATCAATCTGCTGTGGGTCATGGAGGGACCGTGGGCAGAGACGAGATTTGCTGAGTATCTTGAGCTGGAAGAGATCGCCGATGCTGACACGGAACCCACAGCAGCACCACTGATAGAAGCACCGGGGCACGCACCGAACACTGAGGAAGCAGCGGCGATCCCAAAAGGGGAGACGGCCAAACACCGACGCGCAGCACAGCATCGTCGCTGGATGGAAGCCACGCAAGATGCGCTGCTCATCAACCAGATCATAGCTCACTGGCAACCCCCAGCGACGGTGGACCCAGGCGACGTCAAGACGCGACGAGGAGTGGAGACGACACAATACGCGGAGGCCTACGCGCTACATCGACAAACCAAGGTGCTTGGTGAGTTCTTCGGCCTCAGCCTCAAGGGCAGCTCAGCTGCGCAAGTACAGGCCCAAATTACTTCGGAAATCCACATACGGCGCCTGCAAGCAAAACTCGACGAGATGCGCGCCATGGAGTGCCCGGAAAACACCACGCTGGGAGACACGACGATGCGTCCGGGCGATGCAACAGTCCACGCGATGGGGGATGTCCGTGCAGACGACTTCAAGATCGACCGCGGCAGGAATACGACGGCGCGCATGGTGGACCCGTTCAGCGAAGCCCGCATTCAAGAAATCTTGGCCAAAGTGCAGATCGGTGTGGACCTCACGGAGGAGCAACGAGCTAAGGTCGTCGCACTCATACGTGAATACGCTGACGTCTTTGCACTCTCTATGTCAGAGGTTTTCTTCGTGGATTGGTGGAAACACCACCTGAGCATTGACCCGGACATGACGTTCCCGAAACGAATGACGCAGCAACCACTCACCGAGAAACAGAAAGACTGGTTCTACGAGATCCTGGACAAGATGGAAGAATCACATGTTACACAACACGTGCCAGGTGAGTTCCTCAAGTGCCTTAATAGCACTAACCTCGCACCGAAAGAAGCGGGCCAGACGGGCATCACACGTACCGAGGTCCTCCGCAAGGTTAATGCTGAGTGCATCAAGAATGGCCTTCCCCCGTTCTGGCAGGAGGCAATGGAGCCCGGGGAATCCAACGAGGCCCTGCTCAAAGCAGTCGAAGGCGCGCCCGGACCCGCGCAGAAGAAAACAAAGTGGCGTGTTTGCTATGTGTTCATGGCAGTCAACAAGGCGACACGGATACCGCCATTCCCGCACGGCGGCTTGAAGGCAAAGCACGAGTTTGCGGCGGGCCACAGGTGGGCCAGTGTTATCGATTTTGCTGCGGGTTACTACGCAGTCCCCTTAGATGATGAGTCCGTACCTTATACGGTGTTCTTCGTAGAGGGCCGCAGGTACTTTGTGTACTTGCGGATGCCATTCGGCCTGACAGGCGCACCGTCCACGTTCTGCGAAATGGTCGCGGTGGCACTCGACGACATGATTGGGCGCGAGTTAGTTGCTTGGATGGACGACATTTGCATGCCAGGGGATGTCTTCGAAACGAAGATGGCAAATTTAGCTAAGTTCTTCAAAAGATGCCAAGAGCGCAAACTCTCACTCGCACCTTCGAAGACGAAACTCTTCTTCACAGACGTGCTATTCGCAGGCGCGATGGTGGGCCCGAACGGGCTGAAACCGAATCTTGACAAAGTTGGTGCACTGGTTAACTGGCCAGTGCCCAAGACCGTGTCGGACCTCATGGGGTTCCTGGGGCTGACAAACTTCTTCCGGCGGCTCATCGCGAACTACGTGCTGATAGCTGCACCACTAATGGATCTCACCAGGAACGTAGAGGTTAAAACGCCCAGCGCTAATTGGAGGGCACGGAAGGGGGCATACAAGCGAGCTCTGAAGACAACATCCATCAAGAACAAATGGGGCGCACCACAACAGAAAGTGTTCCTGATGCTGAAGTGCCTGCTCTCGCAGGAGCCGCTACTCAAGGTGCCACAATATGACGGCCACATCTTCTGCATCACGACGGATGGCTCAGCAGAGGGTTTCGTGGGATTCCTAGCACAGCAATTCCCGCACATCGGGAAGGACGGCAAGGAGATCATGCAATGGCACCCAATAGCGTATTGCTCCAAATGCACCTCGACAAGTGAAGCTAAGTACGAGCCTTTCTTACTGGAATTTGCGGCGCTGAAGTACAGTCTGGATGAATTCGAGGCATACACGTACAGGTCGGCCATCGAAATTGAGACAGACTGTCAAGCGCTGCGAGACTGCTTACTCAAGGAGAGGATAAGCACGCACCACAGCAGATGGAAGGAATTGATCCTGGCCTGCAACATCGTCAACATCCGACACCGCCCGGGCATGGAGAACCCGGTCGCAGACGGCCTCAGCCGTATGTGGACAGAGCGGAAACGGATGCCGGCGGATGGCTCCAACTGGTCCGTTCTTGCCGACTGGGACACCATGACAGGGATCCGAAGAGACCTGTTCGCGATGAACACGAAGAACACTGAGTCCCCAGCAGAAGACATCTGCGGCCCATTACAGATCGAGTTCGCTGACGATGTATTCTTTAGTCCCATTATAGAACACCTCCTAGGGCACTCGACAGGTACCACTGTCTCGGAACGACGCCGCACCGCTCACCGCGCGGCAGGGTTCATGATCGCAGAGGGCAAGCTATGGCGGGTAGCCAACGCAGCGTCTAGACGCGTCGCGAGGACACGCTGCGTACCAACAGAGAAAGGGTTTGGGATAGCGATGCTGACACACGCGAAGAACAGGCATTTTGGCGTGGACAGCATGAAGCTCAAGATCTCAGATGAGTACTTTTGGCCCGGAATGGATACAGACTGTCGACAGGTGGTGCTAGAATGCCCAAAATGCAAGATTTTTGGACCGACTATGCTGAACTCTCTACTGCAGCCCATCCGCCGGACACGCCCTTTCTCCCTGGTCATGGGTGACTATTTGTCGCTACCGGTCGGGAAGGGTGGCTTCAAGAACATTGGCTTATATGTCGATGTATTCTCCCATTTCGTATGGGTATCCAAGCTGAAAGTCGCGGGTAGTGCCGCGACGACGATTGACACGCTAAACTTCATATTCCAGAACTATGCTACGCCGGACACGTTCATGGCAGACGGTGGCAAACACTTTATTAACAAGAAGGTTGACGCATTCTGTAGCACCCGCGGAGTTACACACATTACGACGGTGTCGTATTCGCCATGGGTGAATGGGCTCATCGAAGGGAGTAACAAGATACTCCTGAACATACTCAAACACTTATGCGCCCCGGATCACGACACGGCGGAAGGCGATACGAAACCGGAGGATGTACCCACGAACTGGCCGGAGCACCTCGACGAGGCGATCCAGCAAATGAACGACCGCATCCTAATCCATCTCAACGCGACCCCCCGCGAGCTCCTCTTCGGGCGAACATTCCGGCCAGAGGACGACGCCAATGCGCCACGTCCGAGCACGATGCACACGAGCGACGTGGATGTGCACTTCGCGCTTGTGGACAGTCTGAGGTGGAACACTCACCTGTTGTCCCTCCGACAAGCCAAAAAACAAAAAGGCAGCTTCGACAATAATGCTAAGATCGTCGAATTCAAGATTGGCGACCTGGTACAGTGGTATGACTCACCCGCAGACGGGAACCACAGGTCCATTAACAAGCTCGCGCAGAGTGGTCGGCGCCGGTACAGATATACGCTCGTTTTCTTAATTCCTTTTCTATCTGTGATCTCAACGGCATCCCCATTCCCAACTCACTACACATTCATTCTCGTAGGTTACGCCACTACATCCCACTCCGGGGGACAGCCCTCGACCTCCGACACCCTCGCAACGCAGACGACGCGGTTCCATCGGCAGAAGACCTAGAGATCGCAGAAGCGGAGGAGAGGATGGCGAACATCCTATCAATGGTGTTGACGCCAGGGCGCTCCCCCTAAAATTTTCTGGCCTGGGCAGCAAGCGGCTGCCGGGCGAGGTAGAGCGGCGTACCTGCCCGACTCACACGTGGCGGTTCGATCGTGGGCGCCCACTAAGAGGGCGGGGACAGGCAAGGCAAGACGATGTCCGGGGCGGACATCTCTTGGTGGGGGGCACCTGTGGTCGGTGCGGTGGCATAGGGGCAGGTCCCACTTAGGTTGTTTGTCCATGTATACCAACACCATCTGCTCCTTTCTCCTGCACATCGGCGTGCGCTCGGCTTCCCTCGCACCTTCCCTTCTTCTTGGCTGGCAGAGACTCCCCGGCGGTCTCCACCGCACCTCCTGACTCGCTCGGAGATTCCTTCGGACATTCCGAAGCTTATGCATCTACAAAATTTATGGTTCCTTCATCCCTCGCTGCGAGGTTCATTATCCGCCTTCAGACTCTTGTCGATTCTGGATCTTCACATTGTTTCATATCTCCTAATATTTGTGAAACAAATGGTTTTGTTCCTTACTCAATACCTCCGATAAGGCTCCGATACCTCGACGGCACATCCTCCATAATTAATCGGCAAATTCGCCTTCCAATCCAATTTCCTACTGAAGACGTCCAAATATTGGAATTTTACATCACCCATCTGGATGCCCCTAGTGACCTGGTTCTTGGATTCAACTGGCTCCACCGCTTCAATCTGTTGATTGACTGGTCGGCAGGCCTAATATCTTTCCGTTCCTCCGACACCATCGGGTATCAATGTCGACTCCTCAGACTATACAGTCTAATTCTGTTCCGGTTAATTCCTCTATGGAAGGACCTTCGGAAATTCCGACTCCAAAGCCCATCTCGGAATCTCTGACGTTGTCTCTCAGTTCTGATCCTTCTATGGATATTCCTTCCCCTTCGGCTTCTCTGAAGCCATCCGGTACTCCACCTCCTTTGGCTTCTCCGAAGCCATTCGGTTCTCCCCCCCACATATCCCTGGTTTCTGCTGCTGCCTACTCTGCTATTATTGGACAGAAAGGCACCACTCAATATACACTTCGCACTGGTCCTAAAAGCGACATATCTGGTCATTCAACTTCCTTGGACAGAGATTTTTCGGATATTCTGACCGAGTATCAAGACTTTGCCGATGTTTTCTCGGAGTCTGAAGCCTACAATCTACCTCCACATCGTGAATACGACCTCCGAATTGACACCGAGGAGGGTGAAATACCACCTATTGGTCACATATATTCTCTATCCCAAGCTGAACTATCGGCACTCCGAGAATTCATTGATAAGAATTTAAAGGCCAATTTCATTTACCCCTCAAAATCAACTCACGGAGCTCCGATACTTTTCGTGAAGAAAAAAGATGGCTCTCTTCGGCTCTGCGTCAACTACCGTGGTCTTAACCGAATCACCAAGAAAGACCGATATCCGCTCCCATTAATTTCGGACTTGCTAGATGCTCTGAGCAAGGCTCGCATCTATACAAAACTCAATCTCCGACATGCTTACCACCTTCTCCGAATTAAAGAAGGCGACGAGCCCAAAACTGCTTTTCGTACTCGCTATGGGTCTTATGACTGGAGAGTGGTTCCTGAAGGCCTTACTGTGGACAATTAAGTCATCAAGACATCTTGTGAAAGATTAGTAAGTATAAGTCCATGGACAATAAGTCATCAAGACATCTTGTGAAAGTGTCATATGCTTTTTCTCTTGAGACTCTGTGGAACTAACCTTTGATCAGCTCATAATGATTGTGAGAAGTGCAGTGTGTCTGAATCCACAGCACAAACTGTTGCTTGCACAAAAGGTTTAGATATCCATTAGACTCATTTCCTTGCATTTTATATCTATGTATACACCCATAATGACCGTAATATACCGTAAAAAAAAACTACCATACCATACCGTAAGAGGCTTTGAGGATAGGTTTATGGTTACAGCTACAGATCAGTTGTCAACTGTAAAGCACCATAAGGTTTACGGCCATAACCATATACAGTTACAGTGGGGATCCTATATATAAAGAGACTATGGCACAGCCACTACACATAAAAAGGTGTGATGTGAAATGTGACTCTCACGTGAAAACATGACCAGCTCGCAGCACAAAGCACCAACAGTGCGCTGGAGGATGCCAAAGGCATTCTCTGCATGACAAATGTGATGAAAGCATTCTCCGAGTGACAAACGTGACTGGTCTTGGTGCGGTACCTCAGCGCAGAGCACCAACAGCATGACAAGCAATGAACATGCTGTTGCCTTGAGGCTCTTTCTCTCTCTACTGTTATATACTGAGCTGAGGGACAGAGGATGAATGGATCTCCGGAACCGGAACCAGGAACCAGAGGATCGGAGTACTGGAAAGTATATGAGAGAATAACGCAAGCACCACAGGACAGTAGGGTGTGCGTACTACCGAGGCCAGTAAAAGGACTGAGTAGAGGAGGGAGACCAGAGGAGTGACCAGAGGGCGATTCAGTGCAAAGCAAAGGGCTAAGCAACTATAACAATCAAACTGAAGTACATGGCATATGTAAGGGGCTTATATAGCCAAGTCCTAATTGTAATCCTAAAAAGGGTTAAGTCAGGTGACCTGTTGGACATAACAATAATATGAGTCCCAAAGAGGATGGAGAAGTGATGTCGGAGAAATTGACAATAAGAACATGGATTAGAAGGACGGATAAACAGGAAACGCTCAGTAATTCTTCATTGCGTAAAACCCGATGATCTGTACTGGGTCCAAAGATATTCCGTCCGGTTCTGGGCTCCGGTACCGGACATGAACTGGAAGGTCATGGACCGGAAAAGCATGGATATAACATCCTGAAACACACCCAAAACACTTTGAATTGGTGACAAGACTCATGGTTCATAATCCATGTGGTGCCCAGAATCCCAATACACCATGCATGAAGGATGGGAAATGCTCAAAAGGCTATCCAAAGCCATTCCAGGAGCAGATTCAGTTATCTGAGAATGGCTTTACTATATATGCTTGCCCAGATAATGGTCGTCACTTAATCAATGCAAAAGGCCAAAAAATTGATAGTTGATGGGTAGTGCCCCATTCTCCTCAGTTAATCCTGGAATTTCTATGCCACATCAATCTGGAATGCTGCATTTCAATCAGGGTATGTAATTTACCATACTGAAAATTTCATTGTTGACTTTGAACTGTCTTGCAGTCTACAAAATATATCCACAAATATGTCTTCAAGGGACATGACCATGGCACTCTGGAGGTTGCAAATGACCAAGATGAGATCCAGCTTCATCTGGAAAGCAGATACATCTCTGCTCCTGAGGCTGTCTGGTGATTTCTGAGATATAAAATGCATGAGGAGACACCTACTTGTTATATCCATGTTTTTCCGGTCCATGACCTTCCGGTTCACTTCTGGTACCGGACCCTAGAACTGGATGGAATATCTTTGGACCCAGTACGGATCATCAGGTTTTTATGCAATGAAGAATTACTGAGCGTTTCCCGTTTATCCGTCCTTCTAATCCATGTTCTTATTGTCAATTTCTCCAACATCACTTCTCCATCCTCTTTGGGACTCATATTATTGTTATGTCCAACAGGTCACCTGACTTAACCCTTTTTAGGATTACAATTAGGACTTAGCTATATAAGCCCCTTACATATGCCATGTACTTCAGTTTGATAGTTAAAGTTGCTTAGCCTTTGCTTTGCACTGAGTCACCCTCCGGTCACTCCTCCAGTCTCCCTCCTCTACTCAGTCCTTTTACTGGCCTCGGTAGTACGCACACCCTACTGTCTTGTGGTGCTTGCGCTATTCTCTCATTTACTTTCCAGTACTCCGATCCTCTGGTTTCTGGTTCCGGTTCCAGAGATCCATTCTTCCTCCGTCCCTCAGCTCAGCATATAACACTACTGCAGATTCACCTCCCAGATCAGCAAGGTGTGGTCTTTGATGAGGATGCAGACAGTGTTGCATTTTAAGGTTAAGCCTTAATTAAGGCTAAGCCTTAATAATACCTTAATATTAAGCCTTAGAATGAGCTGGGAACATAGTTAAGGGCTTATTAAGGGCTTATTATTGACATAAGGATGCTTACTCATCACCGGCTATGGGCGACATGATGGTAAAATCAGTTGAACATGGGCTCAACGACGAGACTGGAGAAACTCAGCATATTTGGTCTTGCAATTGTGCTCAAGCGACACTTAAGCATTTTTCTGAGGCGCCAGACAGTCGTTTGGAGGCCTTGCAGGATCGTGGGAATTTTAAACTTAAGCCTTAATTAAGCCCACCCTTATTAACCCCTTAATCTGTTCTTGAGCCTTAACCAAAATTTTTACCCTTATTAACCCCTTAAAATACAACACTGGATGCAGATCCTCAGGAAATTTTTGAAAGGGCAGCAACCAAAGACACCACCATGACTATTTTCTTCAAAGCCAATGCTGGAAACCTTCCTGGCACATGTACACATCTGTACCAAGAATTCCCTCAGCACTTTGTCTGGGAAAAAACAAAAACAAAACAGGTGTGGAAGCCCAGACAGCAAGGTTTTGCTATCAGTCACATGTATTATACTGGGCCTACAGCTGGGGAACGGTTCTATCTTTGACTTCTTCTGACTGTTGTCAAAGGTCCAACATCACTTGTGGATCTACGCACAGTTGAGGGTGTGGTGCACCCAATATTTCAGGCAGCACATCTAGCACGTGTCTACTGCAAGACAACAATGAGTGGCAACAGTGCCTGGAAAAAGCTGCAGTCATGCAGACTGGCCATCAGCTTCGACAGCTGTTTGCCACCATTCTCACAGAGAACCGGCCTCTGAAAGATCCTGTAGCCCTTTGGGATCATTTCATGGGAAAATATCTGTGATGACATTCAGCACAAGCTCATCAATAGGGCATTCCCAACCCATCCCCAGATCAGATTTATGACTATTGTTATATCCATGCTTTCTCGGTCCTTGACTTTCCGGTCCATGTCCGGTACCAGAGCCCGGAACCGGACGGATCATCTTTGGACCCATTGCGGATCATCGGGTTTTTACGCAATGAAGGATTACTGAGTGTTTCCCGTTTATCCGCCTTTATAATCCATGCTCTTATTGTCAATTTCTCCGACATCACTTCTCCATCCTCTTTCACTGGTTGAACATTTCAAAATTTTCACCTTCTTTTTCAGTGAAAAATGTCGTTTATTTTTCACACATTTTTCACTGAAAAAGCAGGTGAAAAATTCAAAACATTTTCATCACTTTCTTATTTTATTTCGAATTTTTCACCTTGAATTGAGAAAGTGCTGAAAAAGTTTTAAAATTTTCACCTTCTTTTTCAGTGAAAAATGTCTGAAAAATAAACAACATTTTTCACTGAAAAAGAAGGTGAAAAAATTGAAATGCTCAACCAGTGTTTGGGACTCGTATTATTGTTATGTCCAACAGGTCACCTGACTCGCACCTTTTTAGGAATACAATTAGGACTTAGCTATATAAACCCTTAACATATGCCATGTACTTCAGTTTGATAATTAATGTTGCTTTGCTCTCCGCTTTGCACTGAGTCGTCCTCCAGTTAATTCCCCGGTCTTCTTTTCCTCGCCGGCCTCGGTAGTACGCACATCCTACTGTCCTGTGGTGCTTGCGTTATCCTCCCATATACTTTCTGGAAGTTCCGATCCTCCGGTTCCGGAGTCTCTCATCTTGTCCTTCCTTCAGCTCGGTATATAACAGTATTAGGGACGGTCAGAGTAGCGGTTAAGGGCTGGTTATGAGGCTGGTTATGGAGCTGGTTATAGATCTGGTTATGGATTTTAAAAGCGTGGGATAACCGGCGAAAACCATAACTGGCCTCGAGATGTAAAACCAGCTCCCGAGCTGGTTTTACATCGGTTTTCTGGCTGGTTATTGGTTATCGTCTACGTTCTTCTTTCGACTACGATTCACTTGTGACTAGGTTAACGTAAATATCCTGCTGACTAATAGTAATTTCTTTTCCGAGTCCCGCCTCCTTTCCCGCCTTTCTTCGTCGCACCATGGCAGGGACTAACAAGAGGGCTCCGCGCGCTGCCAAGGTCTCGACGCAGGCCAAGGCCGCTGCCCAGGTCGCCTCAGCGGAAGCTCACGAAGAGGAAGAGAAGCTGCCGGCGCTTAGAAAAAAGCGGGGCTGCCCCAAGAAAGTGACGGAGGTGGAGCCAGCGCTGCCCACGCCATTCGAGGAGGACGTTGGTACAACCGCGGGTACTCAAGTGAAAATTGAGCTAGAAGCCGTGGTAATTGAGTGCGTACTCGCGTTTCGTATGCACGTTAAAGTGGTACTCACCCGCGTACTCGAGCTGGACCGAGGAACTTACCTGGATGTTAATCGCTGGCATCGAGGATGACGAGGACATCCGCGATGGTCTATTCCCTGGAATCGGAAGCATTGGGCTGCAGCATGGCAAGCCAAAGGCACACTGGCAGTACAAGCTCGCCGTGATCTGTTTTGCGACCAATCCCAACTACCAGGACGCTTTCGCTGTCAAGCCCGAGTACACCATGGCTGTCATCACTGAGCAGAGGAAGCTGTGGACAGAGAAAATAAGCAACAAATTGAAGACGTGAGTGCGTAAATACTGCTTCGTTCTCCCCTGATGCCTTCCCGTTAGATTGGTGTCCAAAGGGAAGACATACATCAAGGAAATGGGCGCGACTGGGGCGGGGATTGTAACCCAGGAGGAGGTGCAGCAGGGGACTGCTTTCGCGACAAGATGGGGTGAGTTATACTCGACGTCGACTGATACAAATCCTGACACATGACAGATGAGATTATGGAAGAGTTCCCGTTCTTCTTTCGCCTGCGTACCTTGATTGCGGCGAGGCCGAACCTAGTGCCCGTGGGCATTGGCAACAACGACACGGGATTCGATGTTTCGCTCCTCATGCGCCCCCGCGAAGACGACGATACATCGAGCGTGCCTGAAGACACCCGAGACCTACCTGAGCAGCTTTTGGATGGGGACGAGGAGCTGGAGGTCGACACGGCTGATGTCGTAAGCTCGGAGAGTGACACAGAGATCATCGCCGGACCCACGCTCGCAGGAGCGAAGCGCAAACTCCGTGACGGCAAACCCAAGGACAAGGGCAAGCCACCCAAGAAGATCAAAGGGCCGCAGCCGGCCACGTCCGTCCCTGCAGCTGCGCCGCAAGCCAAGAAGACCGCCAACGCCAAAGAGCTATTTGCATCGACAGTCAAGGCAGAAGAGGAGACCGCGCAGCGGGGACTGGTGCTCAAGAGTGATAAGAACAAGTACCGCTCGCAGGTCACGCTGGCGAAAATCCAGATGGAATCGGAGACACGCGCGGCTCGCGCAGATGCCAAGAAGCAGGATAGGGCCGCGAAGATGGAGTTGGTGCGCCTGAAAATGCAGCACGAGCACGAGTATAAAATGGCGCAGCTCCCGAAGCCTGCTCAGGCGGGGCCGAGCTCGTTCTCCGGAAGTTTCTCTCACCAGAGCGGCAGCGGCAGCCCATTCCCATCCGACTCCTACCGTGACTACGAGCTGCCTAGACTCCCTCGCACCGATAAATCACCCGACCTGTCATCCTACTCAGACTTTGGTGGCTTCTCCGGGGGCGGGTATTAGGCTTTTGGTGCTACTCCTGATTTTCTCCGTGGTAGTTTAGGATGTAGTCTTTCTGTGCATACGTACGATCTTGAAATCGACGGTAGATTTGTACGGATCACATGACATCCACTACCGTACGTGAATTGCACCTCGCTCACTATAAAATTGACTCATACGAATACACCTCGTGCCTCTGCATGCCGTCTGGTTGCCCGTGCTGCTCTCCTTTCCTGTGCCCGGAATAGCTTAGCCTTTAGCGCCTCACGAAAACGTTTGCCGACAGTATCACGGCCACGCCTGTGCCCTCTGGCTTGGACACCAACATCGGAGTCATCGTCCGATGATAACCCCTCAGCAATGAAAGGATCAGGGTCATCGGAGTCAGCATCTCCGCCACGCTCTTCCTCCTCGCACTCCATGGCAAATGTGTGGATACCCACGCATGCAGAGACCCAGTACGTCGCAATCTTGTGGCTGTCTTCGTCTGCAATGTTGACCCGGAGATGCTTCAAGGAGTGGAATTGGCCCTTCAGAAAGCCGATTGCGTGTTCAGATCAAATACGTAGCATGGAGAGGTGGTTGTTAAAAATCTCGTTATCCGCGTCGTTGCTCGCAGGCTTTTTGTACGGCGCTGTAAGCCAGTCATCCAGCTGATAAGATGTGATCAACAATGGACACGATCCATTTCAGTGCATAAACTGACCGTGTAGGCGGAGTCGGCCCAAATCCACTCGCCATCTGGGAAAAGATCTACATGCTCCCGAAATACACGCGTGTCCTTGACGGCCAACGAGTCGTGTGTGCTTCCAGTGCGCCCATAGCTGAAATCGATAATCTTCAGGTTCGGAAGATTTACGATCTGTCAAAATAGTCAGATGTCAGGTCGTTACAGCTGTCGTACAATCGCGTACCTGAATATTCAAGGAATAGTTGCATTTCCTATCAAAGTAGCTCTCCCTGTACCATGCTGGGTGTTTGTCGAGAGGGATTAAAGTGCCATCGATGAAGCACCAGCCATTCCACCACGATTTGCATGAATGGTGTTGGACCCACTGCTTCGCGCGATCCTTCTCCGCGGTTGTCGGCATGTGGACAGCAGTTTGCATGAACCCCGGTTGAAGTACAGCAGTCATGACACGCCGTGTGATAAGGTGGATAGTTCCTTTGCCCAACCCCGCCCAATTGGCAACTGATTGCATGCTCGTAGCATTTCCATCATGACCGAACCGGTAGAGTGCAACGGCAACTTGCTGCTCGACAGGGAGCTGAGGGTGATTTGAATTGTTGAAGAAGACGGGGTCATCCTCCAGAGCGGCCACAATTTTATCAAAAGTGAGTGGGCTGACTCAGAGGTTTTGCCGGAAATGGTCTGGTCGCCCTGCTTTGAGTGCTGAGAGAACGTGGTGGAGGTATGATGGACCACGGGGAAGGGTGTCTCGAGGCTGTTCATAGCGGTGTGCATACATGTCATCTATTTGACTTCGAACCCACTGTCGAAGAAGCGGCTGGCGAGTGGATGCATTTGAGCTGTCAGAGTCACTTTCCTCATCATCGCCTTCAGCACCCGAAGACCATTGCAAGTTGAACTCTGAATCAGACTCCGAGTCTGAGGAAGACTCAGAGCTGACTGAGAACAAATCAGGCATGCTGACAGTGTCCGAGGAACTCGAGAGAGTTTCCAGTTCTGTGATGGAGACACTGTCCACGAGCATCTCGCTCATGAACCGCCAATTCGGGCCAAGAATGTCGCTCCAGTTCGAGTCCGAGTCACTGCCCGAGGTACTGTGCGAAGATCCGGAGCTGCTGGAGCTGTCGAAAGACGTGTCTGAGTCGTCGGACTGTATTCGGAAGGGGATATCCACGCGGTGAGGCTGGGGATTTGCACGAAGAGCTCTGGCCACAGCGCGTCGTCGTAGCATGTCTCGGCGTTGGCAGCCCTTGTGGTTCCGGATGTAGGACTTCAAAAGCTTTCAGGCGCGTTCGGCGCGTCGTACGGCAGGAGGCATGATGGAGGCAAGTGTATAGCCACAATATATTTATAAAGCTATGGACGGCTGGCTAGAAAAAATGAAAACCGAGGGCATAACTGGATTCATAACTGGATTCAAAAATGGGGCGGTCAGAATTGAGGTCGGTTATCACATGGTTATGATCAAAACATTTCTCATAACCAGATCCATAACCAGCTCCATAACCAGCCTCATAACCAGCCCTTAACCGCTACTCTGACCGTCCCTATTATCAAACTCATCTATCCTGGCTGGTTATGTCACACCTACCCTCTAATCCTGTGGCACCCGATATTTCTGAGGGTCGTCGCAAATCTCATCTCTACTTGCAGATTGTTCCTTTGTCTTCACCCTCTCATTCCATGTCGAGTATTCCCTCTGGTCCAATTGCTCTTCCTCCTAATGTCGCTATTCGCACACGCCGGACAGCTGCAACAACAGCTCTGGTCTCCCTCTCCGCTGCGACTATCTTTCCGGTTAATGTTCCGGGACTCGTTCAAAGTCCTCACACTCCAGATAATCCTACTGTTTTTCCACAATCTCCATATCCAGATCATGCTCGAGCCATCCAGCAGAGCACTTCACCGATTCCTTATCCTCCTATTGCAGAGGATGTAGAGGAATCCGGTTCTACCGGACTACCTCTGGTTCCTCAGGCCGAGGAACCTGGTGATGGCAGTAGCGATCATACACCCTCCGGTTTGGAGCATGGAGACCCTCCTGATCCCGATGATGATAAAGGAGGTGATCTTCCTGGAGATGGTGGTGGCAGTGGTCATCCTGGAGGAGGAGGTGGAGGTGGTGGAGGTGGGGGTGGTCCTGGCGGTCCTCCACCTGGACCCAGACCTGGAACCGGTCGGGCGGGCCCTCCTCCCCTAGATCCCGAGTCTGCGGAACAGTTGCTTGTCAGCACTATCTGTACGTTCTGGGATGCAATTCAGTCCTATGTCACACATTCCTTGGCTCCACCTCGTTCTACTCGCTCGAATCTCCGCAACCCAGATACTTTTGATGGCTCTGACTCCACGAAACTCCAGTCTTTCCTCACTCAGTGTTACCTGCATTTTGCGGAATGTCACCAGGATTTTATTTCGGACGATGACAAGATCTTCTATATCATGTCATATCTCCGGGGCACTGCTCAGCAGTGGTTCGAACCAAATCTTTACGACTCCGGTTCCGTTCCGGCTTGGGACGGAAATTTTCCGCGCTTTGTTCAGGAACTCCAGGAGAATTTTGGTCCGCAAGATCTGGTAGGAGATGCTGAAGATCTCATCCAGTCTTTGTTAAGTGCTGAGCCGAGGGAATCGGAATTGCCAAGAAAGTCCAAAGGAAAATGTTGGAGTTTGTCACGGAGTTCCGAAGGATCAGAAGGTCGTTCTCGCAAGCACTACAAACAAGAGTGTGAGACTGACTACCTGGCTTGCGACCAAGGAGAGTCAAGTCCAGAGATAAGAACGGGAGGACGAGTAAGGATGCAGGAGGGCCGGAGGAGGCACGGAATATCTGATAGGTCGGAAAGTCCAACTCAGGTTGTGTTGGGAAGGGAGAACGCAATAACATATATAATTATCAAACTGAAGAACAGAGGCTAAACTACTTAGCTTAAATACTAGTAAGCTAATTGTTTAGTGAAGTACAATAAGGTGTGAAAGATTAGTAAGTATAAGTCCGTGGACAATAAGTCGTCAAGACAATCCTGTGAAGGATTAGTAAGTATAAGTCCGTGGACAATAAGTCGTCAAGACAATCCTGTGAAGGATTAGTAAGTATAAGTCCGTGGACAATAAGTCGTCAAGACATCTTGTGAACGATGAGTAAGTATAAGTCCGTGGATGTCGGATAAACTCCGAGAGTGAAGTAAGGGAATATGAGTAAAAGGAATCCGCTTGGTAATCCCTCATCGCGTAATGTCCCTTGCGATGAATAGAAGTCCCCCTCGGAAATTCAGAAGGAAGTCCGATCGGAGCTCCGAGGAACTCCGAGTTGCATGGATATAACAGTATCCCCCTCTCAAGGCCGATTGCCCTCAAGAGGCTTGGAACTTTCCGGAACATCACGAGATGTCACGTGCTCGTTCCAGAATATGTATATAGGAAACTGCGAGCGATGAAAATTTTCAAATTTTCACACCTTCGGAGTCGCCATATCCGATGTCCCAACCCAGCGGCAGCAACCAAATCATCTGTAAGTCCTTCGGCATATCCGAGATTCTCTGAGCTGACCACTCATAGGCTGCAAAAAATGCACCAAGCACAATCTCCCATGCAATAGGCCAGAAGGCTCGCGGAGTCTCCTGCGTCCAGTGTGCGACGCAAAAGGTCCGATGTGACCTTGGAGAGCGAATTCGGGCGGCCGCGGAGGTCCCGCCGATGTCCAAACCAACGGACAACAACAAGGTCGAGGAAATCGACCAGGACGTTGAACAGCTCTACGAGCTGTTTGACAAGTTCGTAGAAACTGCGAATGAGGACGTCGAGAAGGCACGGAGATTCCGAAAGGTGGTGGCGGCGGAAAATAAGAAGTTGAAAAGGCGGGTCAAGAAATTGGAAAAGCAGAATGAGCTGCTTATGGGGTGGATTGCCGCCTTCGACCCGAGTATGGACTTTGAGGTGTCGGAAGAAGAGGATTCGGAGTAGCCGAAGAGAAAAATCGGAGAAGTCGAAGTGTCAAAAAATGTAATATACAATAGTTTGTAATTTTTTTGAATGTTTTTTGTGGCGAGCTGAAAATTCGGAATTTCCGAAGGAAGTCCAAATTAATAATCAGGACCTGGCTTTCTGGGATAGTGTTTGTGAAAGCTTTCGACTAGTTCATCTGCATGAACGTCATCAGCTCCCATCCAGGAGAACTGTTCATCGGTTTCTTCATAACTAAGCCATTCGACCAAGTATCGGAGTTTCACTCGGTATCTCCGATCCAACTTCGAGTCAACAATTTCTTTGATCTCGAAGTGCTCATCTCCGTCCACCACTTCAACTGCACCTGGAGGTTCCTCGATGCGACTGGGGAAAGGGTTCGGAGTGTGCGGTTCAAGTTGAGAGACATGAAAGACTGGATGAATGCCTCGGAGTTGCTTTGGAAGCCGAAGTGTATAAGAATTGGAACTAGGATGGGCTATAATTTCGTAGGGACCTAGAGTCTGCTCGGAAAACTTCGGAGTTGGTCGGGTTGTCCGAATGTGCTTTGCAGAAACAAAGACTTGATCACCGATTTTGAATTCTGGTGAAGGGTTTCGACGAGTATCAGCAGTGGCCTTGTATCTCTTCTGAGCATCTGTAATTTGCTCTCGGAGAAACTAGTGAAGTCCATGAAGGTCGACAGCGAAATCCTTAGCGTAAGTGTTGGCCACATCACGTTCCGGATGAATAGTTAAGGAAGGATGATATCCCTTGTTCGCAAAAAATGGTGTAACTCCGGTAGAAGTGTTCGGAGCATTGTTGTAAGCGAACTCGGCCAGAGGAAGAAGACGATCCCAGTCGTCTTGTTGATAGGAAGTGTACATGCGAATATATTGTTCCAAAGTCTGGTTGGCACATTCGGTTTGTCCGTCGGCCTCCGGGTGATACCCCGAAGTGAAATGCAATTCCATACTCAAGAGTTGACCCAAGGACCGAAAGAACGCAGAAACGAATTCGGATCCCCGATCCGAAGTGACGTGCGAAGGGACTCCATGCTTAGAAAAACATGAATAGGAAAAGCCGAGCGAGGTCCGAAGAGGTTATTTTTGTGTCACAAGGAGTAAAAATTCCTTGTTTTGAAGCACAATCTATGATGACTAGAATGCTGTTGTAACCGTTGGAATTCGGAAGTTCCTCGATGAAGTCCATGGAGATAGAATGCCAGGGGCGAAGTGGAACAGGTAAGGGCTGGAGTAACCCATAAGGCTTGTGTCGAGGCCACTTGTTGCGCTTGCACAAGACACAAGATTGGCAGTACGTTCGGACAAAGGTTCGGACCTCTGGCCAAGTATATTCGCGTCGAACGAGCTGAAGAGTGCGGTTCTGACCGAAATGACCAGCTAGGATGTGATCATGACAGTGTTGAAGAACCCGAACTCAGAGTTCCTCGGAGTTTCCGATAAGGAGAGGAACATAGATGCGCTCGTCATGGCGAAGTAGGCCAGTGTCGTCAATAGTCCAACGAGGGGAGTTGCCAGAAGTTGCCGCGGAAATTCCGAGTAAGGCCGAAGGGTCATCTCGGAGGTGGCTTGGATGTCCGAATGAAGCTTGTCTACATCCATAACAACCGTAGCTTGAAGACAAATGTCCTCGAGATAAGTGGCCCGAAGCGACGCCGAAAGCTGATCTTGAGTGAAAACAGGACGAAAATTATGAGGGTTGACTTGGCCATAGTCCTTATCCCCCTCTTTAGGGTAGACGTCCCATCGTCTAGTTAAGGCGTCGGGTTTTCCGCCGAGCCTGCCCAGGCGGAAACGAAGAACCATATTGAAACGGCAAAGGTACTCAGACCACCGAACTTGTCGACATTAAGCACTTTAGTAGTGGCAAAGTACTCCAAGTTCTTGTGATCAGTAACATGTCCACCGGAGATGCCGAGCCTTCAAGGTAATGTCGCCAATGTTTAAAGGCGTCAAAAATCGCAAGTAGCTCTTTATCGTGGATGTCGTAGTTGACTTCGGAAGGTCCGAGTGTGCGGCTTCGGAATGCCACAGGATGAATGTCGCCGTCGTCGCCAATAATTGAAAGAATAGTGGCGATGGCATAGTCAGAGGCGTCCGCTTCCACTGTAATTTGACGATGGGAACCCAATGGTGAAGTATGGAGCTTCCGAGAAAGCAGTCTTCAGACCGTCGAAGGCTGATTGACAGTGTTCAGACCAGTTCCATTTCACGTTGGATCGGGTAAGCCGAGTGAGTGGGATAGTAATATCCAATAGTTCCAGATGAAACGCCGATAGAAATTGCAGAAGCCTAGGAAGGATTGAACATCCTTCACTTTACGAGGAGTAGGCCACTGAGCAACTGCAGCGATTTTTCGGGAGCCATTCGGAAGCCGTCGGGGGAGAGAATATATCCAAGGTATTCACAAGTGGTGACGCTGAATTCACATTTCGGAAGTTTGCAGAAAAGTCCGGACGCTCGGAGTCTCCGAAGTACTTCTCGGACATGCTCGGTATGTTTCGACTCGTCTTCGGAGTATACGAGGATGTCATCCAAGTAGACTACGACGCAGACGTCAAGGAGGTCCAAGAAGATGGTATTGAGAAAGCGTTGAAATGCCGCAGGAGCATTGGACTTATACTTACTAATCTTTCTCACCTTATTGGTGGTCGGCAACCCTGCCGGAAATTGGTGATCACAAAACCGGTATTGCCGGATTAGGAAGATTCCCCCCTATTTCTCGAGTCTTTGCTCAGAACATTCTTCCATCCGCCTATAAGACCTTGACTTGACCTCAGAATGCCATTTGTATGTATTAAATCTCGTTTGGGCTCCAATTTTAGGGGCACAAGTCCCCCAATCAGGGATTCAGCGGCCTTACCTTGAATCACTCCTCCTAAAATTCCGACTCTCAACAGGAATTTGTGGGTCCAAAGTTGCAGCAAGGTACATACTATAATTCATTTAGAACAAATTCATTGTTGCCGATTTTCGATATCTTCCCAGTGGACAGAGATATAGAGTGATTTATACTTGCAATTGACTGTTTTAGGTACATCCGGACAGTAAATGGAAAATCTGCTACAATCATTTTAACTAGTTATCTCATGCCACTATTTCACCCCACACAAACTTCTTGCAAAAGTTGCTGTAGGAAGTAGAAAACCGTCCTACCACTCTATGGGCATCTGTCGGAGTTTGAAATTAGCAGTGCATTGCCGACCACCAATGTAATGTTTGTCGGAAGATTGACATGGTTGCTATGCTCTACTGGTTAAGAGATGATGGGTCTGATTATGTAAGTATGATCTGTCTTTTGGGTTCGAGCCCGGTAGGGTTCTGTCTTAATTTTTCTTTTGTACCATCCTGTATTCTGTTTCCCTCTTTCGATTTAGCTTATGTGTAAGATGTTATTCTATTTTACCTCCATTTTCTCCTCTCCCACCACAGAAATCAGCTGGCACCAATATATATCTGAGGGTTTTATTGTAGCATCAATGCTGCTTTACTCTACTAGCTTGCATAAATAAGACTACTGAGCAGAAATGACATCAAATTGGGCTTGAAATTAATGCAGCAGATGTGTAAATTGTGACTTAATTTAGAACATGCCCATTGTCAACCTGACCTTTCTTAAGGCTCTTTGTAACTTAAATTCACAAAGGAAATGATTGGAATGGACCTTTACAGTGTTTGTGGGAAACCTTGGCTGCGCCTTTTTTTTTTTGGGAAAAAAACGGAAAGGAAGCACAGGATCTGGCTCGCGGAACAAGGTGCCAGACGCTTGGCCAGACGTGCAGGGAGCCGCATATGGTATTTTATTTTGGAAAAAAAAAATGGTGTGGCCAAGGTTTTATGCAAACGCTGTAATACACATTCCCTTTTTTTTCTCAGGAAATTAAACTAAAAAAATGACTTGAATAGACAATGAAGTTGAATGAACTTGTACTGAACTCGGATCTCAGTCTGTACTATGGTATCGTGCTGACTCACACGTGCTGGGAAAGTGACGTGATGTCATAGTGGGGGGTATTTAGAGCGAGCATTATCTTATCTTATTTGTAAGCACTTCCCTTTTGGGAAGGTGATAGTGGGGGAGGGCAAGGGGGGTTCGGACGCAGTCAGACTCGCCGCGGTAGAACTAAACGAACACAAAAAAGCGAAAAAATCAGCACATCAATGGGTTAGCCTCTCAAGCACCTAGATGAAACACAGGAACCACGTAAAAAATCTCCAGGACTTCAAATGCATATTTGGCAACTAGTGCAATCATCGATCATGGATAGATAATGGCTTTTAGGAACTCCGTATTAGAGAGTTCCACCATCCGGTCTCTTAAGAACGGCAAGTCAGAGAAGAGTTTGCCAAGGAACATTGTGCGAAGATCAACAAGGACTCACAGGTGACTAGTACCTGTTCAGGCATCTCTACCTCTGTTTTACAGAACCTACAGAGCCAATCTGATCTGGGCACAGGTTGATACACATGATCGATGTAACACAAGACTTCTGCAGCTAACAAGTGAGTAGAGAGCAGAATGGAGGTTATAGCCTCGTGGTGCTTCTGAGTCTTCACCAAAGTTAGGTAGTGCCGCATACAGGAAGTTATTTGAGTTGGTCCTTCGTCCTTTTGAGGTTCACGACAGCCGTGCAACAGGTAGAGCTTTTCTGATGAGTCTATTTCGCCTTGTAAGCATTCCAACATAAGTTTCTGCACAAGTTTGGCGTAATCCGTGACGTCTACAACAGAGGTAACTCGCGTCAGAACCAGCACAGGGAAGTGGAATGGCATTCTCGATGCAGCTTTGATGAGATCTTTAGCCCACAATTTTTCCCTTTGCTGGAGAGTTCAATAGAACTATTCAGCGTGGTGTGGGCATATGTATCGTCATTAAGACCAAGGAAATACACCAAGTGGTTGAGATCGAGAAGGGGGTGTCGGACTCAAAGAGGCATAATCCCAGTTTCAGTGAACAAGGGAGCCATCATGGAGCGGCGGTGGAGATTGAGCATTTGACATATGAAGCTAACTTGAACTTTCATTAAGTGCCTGATGTGCACATCTTCACTGTCCAGAGCAATTTCGCATCTGTGGATCAGGTGGCAGTCGACGTGTGCCATATAAAGCTGCTTTAGTTCTCTTGGTGTTAGCCTTCCCGTCATGTCTTCAATGCCCATAATCTGATGTCCACAATAGCGCGCGGTGCATGACTTTGCTTTGTAGTGATCTTTGAAAATATTCTGGGTGTCCGTTCTGATGTTGATTCCTACATATTTCTCATCTGTCTTGATGGAGAGCTGTGTAGTGCCAAGATGGAATGTGGGAGGCGGCGAGAACATAGGTCCAAAGATCAAGAAGTTCACGGCGCACCAGCGTTCCAAAGTGGATAATTTTACATGGAGACCACAGGCAGAGAGAGAGATGATGAGTAAATCATCAGCCTGAGTGAGCAGAGAGATCTGAACTCCGGCCAGGAACACGTCTTCAAAGTCGGGCATTAATATCAAGTCAGAGAGGAAAATATTCCACAGGATTGGCGAAGCAGGGTCTCCTGTAAGGAGGCCAATGAGAGCCTTGAACTGTGCAGATTCCATGTCTCCATGCTTGACATAGTAAGCCATTCGGTCATACAACATGCACAGCCGGTCGAAGATTTTTCCACCCATTCCCAGTCGGAATAACTTCAACCAAAGTGTAGGTTGATCTGTTGAGGGGAAGGCATTGGTGAAGTCAACACATGCAACGTAGAGGGTGTGGCCGTTAGCTCTTGCCCACTCCTTAAGACAACAGAGAATGAACAGGTTATTGTTAGTTCGATAACCTGGCCTAAATCCATTTTGAGCTGGAGGGATTATACCTCTTGCTTCTGCCCAATCGAACATGCGCCAATGGATCAGGATGGTCAGAGCCTTCAGGAAGCAACTCTCGAGCATTATGAGCCTGTAGCCGTCTGGGTTATCGTGCGGTTTCATCTGGAAATGAAGGCGACTGGTGAAGATTCATGCATGGCGGCGCGGGGCAGGTCATGTAGTGGTGTATGCAGTGGCAGTGCTGCAATGACTAAGCAGAGCAGCAAGCATACAAGGGCACAAGCTAGGCGAGGCCAACAGCGGTGAGCTCGAGGACCTTAAGGACCCGAGTAGGCTACGGCTTCGAGCAGTGTATCCTAACGACACATAGCATGGTAGAATGAGGCTCAGGGGGTAAAAATGAGCTGGATGCTCGTCTATTGAAGTAGATGACAGTTTTTTTTTTTTTGGTTTTTGGTTTTGTGCTCTCTTCTCTCTATGCATAGCTACCTGTAACTTATTTTGGCCAAACCCATCCTCTCACTGCTGTGCGGACCTCGTTTGATTAGCAGCATGGATCCCACTGCTCACACCCCTCATCAGAAGCTTCCAGTTCTACCATTTTTATACACTGAAAAGCTACTGTCTGACACTGGTTGAGCATTTCAAGTTTTTCAGTGAAAATATTGGTGAAAAACTTCCTTCATTTGTCACACTGTTTTCACTGAAAAAGTCTGTGAAAAATTCAAACCTTTTTCAGTATTTTTTAATGTCAAGGTGAAAAATTCAAAGTAAAATCAAAAAGTACTGAAAAAAATTTATACTTTTCACATACTTTTTCAGTGAAAAAAGTGTGAAAAATGAAGATAGTTTTTTACCAATATTTTCACTGAAAAACTTGAAATGCTCAACCAGTGCGAGCCAGCAACAATGTATTTGCATGGGTGGCCAGGTACCCTGTAAATTGCCTTTTCGGGAGTTCCGACTGAAATAAATTCGCCCCACAGTCAAAATGTCACCGAAATTGGCCCAAGTGGGTTTCACTTGTTCACTGGATGCACACCTACCATTTGTAGCCCTCAGGCACTTGGAAAGGCCCTCGACAGATCTACTGATGGACGGGGCAAATTTACGCTCGTGAAAACTTAGTGCTCGGGCGACGGGGAATGCACGGGACGTCATAAGGATGACAAACACGGGGAATTACAATATATTTGGACGCCCAAATAATAAAAGAAGAGGGACCTGGAAACAATGAGTACAGGGTTGACAAAACAAGAGTAAAGGAATAGACTTTGTGCCATTCACCTGTACACGGGACGAAGAGGTTGATGGTGGCGTACGCGGGGATCAGCTGTCAGGTATGCGGGGATCAACTGTCAGGAAAGGCAGTGCTAGCGGGCACGTGACCATTCAAGCTATGGTGTCTCGGGATCAAACACGTCCCAGACACGACGGTAGTCGAGTTTCGACACGTCGTAACACATCAATGGATAGCCTGTGTACAAAAGGGGTGTCAGGGTACTATGTACAGCCCCGAAACCAAGGGAATTGGCATAGGAACACACAGGAATAGGATGGCTGGTGGCTACATAGTTAAGATGGGAAGGATACATGGCCAAATGGGGGACTGAAACCTGGAGACAAGGGGTTTCAGTCTATAGTTTATAGTTGTAGTATTTTATTTAGTAGCTATAAACACTAGGGGTATAAAAGGACCGCTGTTATATCCGTGCATCTCGGAGTTCCTCGGAGCTCCAATCGGACTTCCTTCGGAATTTCCGAGGGGGACTTCTATTCATCACAAGGGACATTACGCGATGAGGGATTACAAGCAGATTCCTTTTACTCATATTCCCTTACTTCACTCTCGGAGTTTATTCGGCATCCACTTATTGTCCACGGACTTATACTTACGAATCCTTCACAGGATTGTCTTGACGACTTATTGTCTACGGACTAATACTTACTAATCTTTCACACCTTATTGTACTTCACTAAACAATTAGCTTACTAGTATTTAAGCTAAGTAGTTTAGCCTCTGTTCTTCAGTTTGATAATTATATATGTTATTGCGTTCTCCCTTCCCAACGCAACCTGAGTCGGACTTTCCGACCTATCGGATATTCCGTGCCTCCTCCGGCCCTCCTGCATCCTCACTCGTCCTCCCATTCTTATCTCTGGACTTGACTCTCCTTGGTCGCAAGCCGGGTAGTCGCACACTCTTGTTTGTAGTGCTTGCGAGAACGACCTTCTGACCTTTCGGAACTCTGTGACTAACTCCGACATTTTCCTTCGGACTTTCTCAGCAATTCCGATCCCCTCAGCTCAGCACTTAACAACCGTGAAATGTGCTAGAAAAATAGAATACTACGCCCAGGAACCCACACCTGTGATCTCTCTCTCTCTCTCTCGCTCGCTTTCGGAAACAGAACATGGAACAGAACACGGAACACTACGGGATTATCCAAGGAATTTACGGATCGAAGGAACTTACAGAACAGAACGGGACAGATTTTTGGTTGAACTTTGGATTATATTGGAAGGAACACTAGCTATTGGATTTGAAACCACCCACATCACCACTATTTCATCTTCGCATCGTGCTTTCCTGCCACGTGAACCCCCGAACACACTACAAAGACTTTGATTTGGGTTTTAGTTGATTGAACCTTTTGGATAAAAGGTTTCATTGACGTACCGATTTCAATCCTTTCACTACTAATGGCCTAAAACCTCTAAGGTGGTCAGGATCCCAGTGCCTGATAGTACACTAGTTATAGCCCCCAAGCACCTGTACTTGATGTTTGTCAGAGTTAAGGCTCAGTGTCCACGAGTGCGAGTAACCCGCGAGTCTCCACAGGTGGATCCATGGGAAAACTTGCGGGTTTCCCTACTCGCGAGTTCGGGTACCTACATGGGTATCTGAAGATCTGAGTATTAATTTCAGTAAATTTTTCACCATACAGTGCCCGGCATCACTTCACGGTTCCACTTTTGGCAGTAAACAACACAAAACATTGAAGTGGTAACTACATTTCTTCAACATCACTTATCGGCTCAAAAGATGATTACAATGAGCTTAGAACAACTGTAAGTACACAGGGTGTGCAGGGTGAAATGGTACAGTGCGCCTCATCACCTCACTGCCACTGCTCTGCCGCTTTTAGTAATTCAAAATAGAGTTTGAAAATATGATTTTAGCCGTGAACCTGGCCAAAAGAATGTGATTGGCACCCCAAACTGACTTTTTCCCACAGTGTGTCATTTTTTCGGCCCAATCTCTGCCCAAATTTGTTTTTTTGCCATGATTGACCCAATGAACCGGGATCCATCAAAAATGACAATAAGGATCAATAACACATTTGCATCCATCATCTTCTTCCCATTCTCATGCCGCCACTGACAGGGAAGTGCAGTGCCGCAAAGGTGAGAGAAGCAACCAAAGAGGAGAAATCACACCTGCAGATGCTGCCTCACTGAAGGTGGATCCCACGTATGTAGATATTCCGACATATCATCTGGATGTCGTGATGGGTTCCAAGCACGGACACAACGATTCGGAAGCTGAATCCAGTGAGGTGCGACACAAGAGGAATTTGTAAAATTCACTCTGTAACTGTCCTTCAAAGGCTCCCACCAGTAAAATACCCCGAGAGGACTGGGATCTGGTGCATGACCGTGCACTGGGGACAAGTCGTTCGGCAATTTATCGCAATAAAAGTGGCCTCACAAAAAAGGGTAAGGACAAATTGGGCAGCAATGCATCACAACATTCTTTACTGTTAGTGATTTGCTTTGAGTCAGGACTCTGACCTCATGGAAACAGAAAAAACCACTGCCACTGCCACCTATCGCTGAGATCAGTTGTCAAACACAGATTCTGGCAGTGGATATTGATTCAGATATTGAAGTCAGTTGTCCTGTTCTTTCACACTGTGGGCAAGATGCAATATAACAGTCATTTATATTGTCTGAAATTTATAATTATTTTTCAAACATCCTGGGAAAATGCTAGAGATATTCCTGCATGTAAATTGTCAGAATATTTCGAATTACATAAGATATCCTCGGATATTCCGAGTCTGGATTTCATGGGTATATTAGCTAATTTCCCGGAGATATGATTGCAATATTCCGATGCCGGATATTTGAATACCGGACTCAGGATATTGTCGGGATTTTGCAATACAACAAAGCAGAAAAGGAAATTATGTATATTCAATCAACACTTCTATAAATGGGAAAAAAAATCCTCTTGGTGTCTGTGGCTGAGCGCATCACATGCACATGTCGCACACTGGCATCCAGCTGATACCCCCAAGTCATTTTTTTGAGCTTGTGGTAAAATTTCTGGAGCATCCAAAACTTTCAAATAAAATATGAAACTAGTATCACCATGTAGCCCTGATTCCCCTCTCCCTCTCATATAAGCACACCTTGAGCACTTTCTCCCTCAGTTCTCAACTGTAATCCCTGCCTTTACGTGATATTTTTTTAAGGCCCCAATTAACTGTAGAAGCAAGTTTCCTGGTGTTGACAGAATTCAAGTACTTGCCCGTCCCTCCCACCAAAACTGAGTATCAGAATCAATACATAGCATATGCGACTCCATCCTCCCAAATTTTGGCCCCAAGCACCACATTATTCATGCTTCCACACACTATTCTATCATTTGATGAAAAACATCGATGTTTGGTGTCGTGTGCTGAATATGTCCCAACCATTCTGAATTACTATTCATAATCACACTCAAAGTTGTAGCCCTTGATCTATACTCCATGCCCATACTTTTTTGGTATTTTTAAGACAAGAACCCATCAACCTACTCCATGAAACATCTGGCATGATGTTGCGTGAGGGTGTCAAGGTGGTTTTCCCATGACCTTGATGGCCAATCAAAGATGCGTCAAAATAGAGGTGCCTGACATGCAAGCTGACACGCGTCATTGGCATCTTTTCCCCGAAGGCCTTGGATGAATGCGGCACCTTTTCCCGAAAGGTGCCAGATAAATTGATAAAGGTGTGCCTTTCTCATGCCTTCCTCTATGATGCCGGCGTCATGCTGCTGTGCCGGCTATGTCCGAGCTGCCCACAAGATACTATTTATGACTTGAATCAGTCATTTCAGTTGGCCAGATGTGAAGCCGAGTTGAACTGGTCATTTGGAGTCATCTGACTCTGGAATCCCAATTTGGACAGCGACGGAGCAGAACAAACACGAACAAACAAAGGCCGATCTCCATCGTTTGGAGTCGTTTGAGTGCGCCTTTGCATATAAAAATGTGATTTAAATTTTATAAATACCAAAGAACTTGTGAAAATGTTCCAAGAGACTCTGAGATCACAGGGAACATTTTATAAAGAGAAATACACCAGACATAAGCCTTTTTATGATTTTGTAGGCAAGTGTCAAGTAAATAATGCACAAAAAACGAAGGAGAGTTTAAGTAATACTCTATCCCAAACAGACATCCTGGATAGCCACCAAGGTTTTCCAGGCTCCAGCTGCATCACGATTGGTGTGTTGTCTACAATTGTTGTCACTGGCATTTATTTATCTTTCAGCTACCCAGACCTGCCAGACATCCCGCTACTTGCATGGTTTCTTCAACCCACAAAATTTTATGTAATGGTCACAATACCACATGTTTCATGTCCGCTTTATTGACCTTCCTCATCTGAGCTGGATTTCATTTCATTCCTCATGAATATGATATGTTTGGGACCTGGAAGCATATTAGTTTCCAACTGCCAAGGTTGGCCCACACCATTCTACCAACTTGGTTCGCATCATGGAACCTGTTGCTGCATCTCTCAATCATTGTAAATATGGGTAGCCTGCCCACCTTGAGTTTACTCTCATCTGTACTGGTGAAGAAAAATGCATTCACAGCAGGCACCACCCTTGAAGGTATGATCTTTTGAATATTTTCATGATCTTACTGATAAATTTACTTCTAGGTCTCCAAGTTGCACAGGTAAAAGTCATCTTCCAACTCCCTTCAACTCATCCTGTTAAATCTGCACCTCTGGCATACATTGAATGGTTTACCCCATTGCAAATCCCAGACGCTGTTGACAGCTATTATCATTTGTCAAGTCAATGCACCAGCGTGGACCATATGTGGAAATCATCATTGCCGATTGCATCATCTGCAACACCACACTTATCTCACAGAACCAAGACAAGTTTTTTCTCCTCAAATCCCACTCAGACCAATATGCATTTTGCTTGTATAAATTAAACATTCTCCTTGTCCTCTCCTCCAGTGCACACAACTTGAGACAAAGTTTGTGGTGGTGGCAGGGTTAGCTTCTGGTAATGGCTTCAAGAGACTGTATCTCTCAGAGGATCTGCTATACTTCAGCAGGCTAGGGCTGCTGATTTTGGGACATTGTTGTGCTACGAAAACCTCTGCATAGTAAGTGTGTCAATACGTCAGAGCCAATGTTTAAAGACACCATCATCAATAAGTAAGTACAAGATAATCGGATTGATACTTCAATTATCAGCTCCCATCAACAAAGTAAGCACAAGTATCAACAAAGGCATCATACTTGTACTTACTTTGTTGATGGGACCTGGGGTCACTCATCTGATAATATCGCGGGAATGTGCCACACTGGAAGCACTGCCTATGCTGACAGCTGGGGATGGTATAGATAATGTTACAGCTCTTCATGGAACTTAGGGCATGGAGTTTTTTCTTTTCCATTTTGGGATGTTTTTGATCCTTTTGAGTATATTGCCTGCTGTGGGCTTATTTCTTGACTGTTGATACTCAGAGGCACTGAAGATGACAAAGGGTTTTTACACAATGAAGGTCTTTTGAGTGTTTCCTGATGCATTACTGGGACTCTGACATCAGCCTCGGAACCTTACCGGAAGGTCTTATTGTTATGTGGATTTGACTTAGTAAGAATTTGTTACATGCATGCGAAATGTGTGTACTCATGTATATATAGTCCAGGAAGCCTATGACAGATTAACCCATCATAGTGGCCTTTTGGCTCAGTTGGTAACAATGCTAGCTCCCGGGCACGTTACGTAACAGAATTCCCACTCTTTTGTTTTACTGTTGTTATGCTTTTAACAATTAGAAGTACAAGTATATAAACTATGTAGTTGTTATATCCATGCTTTCCCGGTCCTTGACCTTCTGGTCCATGTCCGGTACCGGAGCCCGGAACCGGACGGAATATCCTCGAATCCATTGTGGATCATCGGGTTTTTACGCAATGAAGGATTACTGAACGTTTCCCGTTTATCCGTCTTTATAATCCATGTTCTTATTGTCAATTTCTCTGACATCACTTCTCCATCCTCTTTGGGACTCGTATTATTGTTATGTCTGACAGGTCACCTGACTCGCACCTTTTTAGGAATACAATTAGGACTTAGCTATATAAACCCTTAACATATGCCATGTACTTCAGTTTGATAATTAACATTGCTTTGCTCTCCGCTTTGCACTGAGTCGTCCTCCGGTTAATTCCCCGGTCTTCTTTCCCTCGCCGGCCTCGGTAGTACGCACATCCTACTGTCCTGTGGTGCTTGCGTTATTCTCTCATATACTTTCCGGTACTCCAATCCTCTGGTTCCCGGTTCCGGTTCTGGAGATCCATTCTTCCTCCTGTTATATCCATGCTTTCTCGGTCCATGACTTTCCGGTCATGTCCGGAACCGAATCCCAGAACCGGACGGAATATCCTCGGACTCATTGCGGATCACCGGGTTTTTACGCAATGAAGGATTACTGAGTGTTTCCCGTTTATCCGTCTTTATAATCCATGTTCTTATTGTCAATTTCTCTGACATCACTTCTCCATCCTCTTTGGGACTCATATTATTGTTATGTCTGACAGGTCACCTGACTCGCACCTTTTTAGGAATACAATTAGGACTTAGCTATATAAACCCTTAACATATGCCATGTACTTCAGTTTGATAATTAATGTTGCTTTGCTCTACGCTTTGCACTGAGTCGTCCTCCGGTTAATTCCTCCAGTCCTCTTTCCTTCACCGGCCTCGGTAGTACGCACATCCTACTGTCCTGTGGTGCTTGTGTTATCTCCCCATATACTTTCCGGAAGTTCTGATCCTCCGGTCCCCGGTTCCAGTTCCGGACTCGTTCATCTTGTTCTTCCTTCGGCTCGGTATATAACACCCTCTATGCGTCCTCTGTGCCCCGGCAGTGCCAGGATGATCTGAGGGTTTCCATCACATGCGTCTGGTCTTCGGACATCCACTTAGTGATCATCATGTCCATTTAGGTATCGGCAAGGCAGCAGCACAGCTCAGCTGGCCAGCACATGATTGAAACCACAAACTACGAAGTTGATTGTTAGTTGTCAAACCACAGCAAGTCACTCGGATTAAATGACAATAAAAAATGTCATAATTTTCATTCATGATAAGTACCAGTAGGCCCACTCCACAGCAGAGCCCACGTATGGGTGTTCTGTACTGAACACTTGAGCTCTGGTTTTCCAGAGGAGATTTTTATGGTCTTCTCAATATAAGTAGCCAGCTAGTATACATAGCTACACATCTTTGTCACCCAAACATTGCACCCTCGACACCCTCCCCCTGCAGCCCCTTGCCAAACACAACGAGCAGCAGGCACTGCATCACTAACACTGCAAGCTCGGCTGGCCTGACACAATATTGTGGTTACGACATGTAAGAGTACTGAATGTATATATGCTCGTGCACACGTTCTCGGATGCTTTCGATTTTAACTTAATAAACTAAGTAACCCGCTAGTGCAGCAAGGCCCGCTATCTACTTATTACAATGATTATGTTGGTGCCATACAGGTGAAGAAAAAAAGAGTCACTCTGCAAAGTGATGCAAGGGAAGATAGAGAAAAAACCAAGTTGGGAACATGGTACTGCATCTCATGCGCGAAGGTAAGTGCCAAGAAAACTATGAGCGAAATCGATGGAAGAAGCTGCGGAAATCACGCAAAATGCCAAGAATTTCGCCTAATCGGGAGTCCTAAGGTTCACCAAGGGTAGAGGTAGAGGTACAATCAGGCTAACCTCTACCTTTACCTCTAAAACCCCTGACCTCTGAGAGGTATACCCCTACCTTACCTCTAAAACCTCAGAGGCATATCCTTGACACCCTTACCTGTACCTTTTGGCAGAGGTTTTGCACTATTTTGGGTCCTACACAGGTAATGTTGACCTCGGATGTTTAGATATTGAATCTATTGGTTAACTTGAAGGTTTAACACCTGTATAGAACATTCTACACAGTGGTAATAGCAGGATACAAATTTCAGCACATGTCATATGACTTGTGTGATGAGCTGGTTGAGGAGAGAGATGGGTGTAAAATGTGAAAGATAGATGCATCTCCTCAGACCAAGGCCAGATTACCCATTTTAGCGGTAGAAGGCACACTTTTGGACATGTGAAACCCTGCCACAAGTGTAGGGTGAAATCCCACCAACTATAATCCACATTACATTTGAACCATCATGTAGATTGACTATCCCAGTATGGCATGCGCTAGGGAATACCTACAAGTTCATCGTATAAAAAAAAACTAGGTCAATCGGGGCACAGAAACCAATGTTAGAGGTGTCCTGCACCAAACACAGTGAAAATTTGATATCTGTCCAGGAAAATCGATTTTGGGACCCCATAAGATTTCTGAGGAGGCCATGTGCTGCATACTTTCAATGTCAATCGTTTGATCTAACTCCCGAGGGAAACGGTCGAGATTTGAGCCCAAAACGGCTGTTCGGGTGAAAACGATCAAAATGTACCAAAAAGGAAAAAAAAAATGTTCAAGTTCTGCAAAGAGTTGTAACACAATGTTTGAATTCACGTGAACATGATTAAAACAACATGAAGATGATTACGAGTACTGTGAGTGTGACTAACGGTACAGAACACACGTGTACCTGAACGGATCATGCCTGATCCTTATGGAGGAACCAAGTCTGCCCGGAGGGCGATGTTATAGGGCAGTCTTCCGCAATCAAATCTCATCAAAAAATCTGCTCGGATCATTCCGTCGCTTATATTATCCCCGATGCTCCGTTCCTCTGGTTAAGACGCGCCCTATAACGTCGGGAACGAGACTAAGTATCGACCACCTATATCAGTATCGAGCCTAAAATCGCTACCTATTTCTTCTTCCTCGTTGCCTTCCCCAGTACTGCAGTCTTAATCTTGTAAGCAAATCCTGGGAAAAAACTTGGATCTTGAGTATCTGGTGGACTCCCTGTTGAAGGCTTGCCCTTAAATTCGTGTCGATCTCCATAGCAGCTTGTACGGCTACCGCAGTGCGATAGAATTTTGAAAATTTCTGGTGCCTGGATGCCAACGACGACCCAGATCAATAGCAACAAATACTGGTAAGCTGGACAAATCCGGCCTCGAATCCGCAATCTTCGGACGGCATCCTCAAAATTTTGGCCTCACATCCGCTATATCCGGACCGAAAAATCCCAAATTTTCGCCCTGAAATCCGCTATTTTCCGGACCTAGCTTATAGGGGGCCTATGCAAAAGTTGGACAACCTCAACCTTCAGCGCTTAAGCCGCAAGTTGCCCTGCCAGAGATTCCGGCATACAGGTACAAGATACTTATAGTACTACGTTATGACCCACTCGGCTTCCTACACTTCCTCTTGCCGGCGAATCTTTCGCGGGTACTTGGTCAAAAAAGTAGATTGTGACAGGCCCTGCACTTCAAGAGACCTTTATTATGGTAGTAGCTGAGTATCTACGCAACATCAACTATTCATGTCGCTAACGCACTCCCATACGCCCTTCAGATTCTCCTTCCAAAGCGTCACCTTCCCATCCCCACAGCTGACTGCGAGTAAATTGCCTGCAAGGCTCCAGGAGACCCTCCAGACCACATCGGGAAATTTCCCTCCCGTGGCTGTCCCTTCCCCACCCGCCGATGAGGGGTCAAGTACACTCCTTACCCATTGTCCTCCCGGCGAATCTCGCACCCACACACAAACTGTGCGATCCTGCGAGGCTGTCGCGATATAGCTGCGGGCTAAACCGACGCTAGGTGCCCATGCAACGTCGCGCACCCAATCTGTGTGGCCTTCAAGCACGTCCTCCTCAACCCACACTTGTTGATCTTCACGGTAACCCCAGATGCGGACAAGATTGTCACAACCCGCACTGGCGAAGCGTTTGGCAGGAGGTGCCGGGGCAGGAGGCAAGGCAGAGGAATGGATTGGAGGTGATGCGCCGCGGGGTGATAAGGGCGGTTGCGGAGCCACAGGGGCCCATGAGACGGCATTGCAGCCGATGGCATGCCCAGGAAAGATGTCAGCGAGCCATTGGTCGTCGTCTGTCCGATATCAGACAAGATTTCAGTGAAATTGAAAGCGGCGACGCACTTTTAAAGGTCAAGACGGAGAGCTTGCCGTCGGAAGATGCGCATGCGAGGATAGCGCCGAGTTCATGTGGAGCCCAGGAGACGGAATTGACAGAGGCGGTGTGCAGCGTATGCTCGCGAATCTTGGTCCAGTTGTTGGTATTGGAAGCAGAGGACTGCGACTGTTGCTCCTTCCAGATGAGGACTTTACCGTCATATGAGCAAGAGGCCAGGATGTGACCAAACTTAGGGTGTGCCCAAGCGACTTGCCAGACGGGGCCGGTATGTCTGGAGTAGTGGGAATTAGTTCTCTTCCTCGTAGCGGTGGCAGATAGATATTCTTCTGGGACGCGCTGAAGCTCGTGCAGGCAAACTCACCCTGTCAACGACTTGCCCACTTTCTGGGTGTCCCCCTCAACGACGTCGAAAACCTTTACGGTACGGTCTGAAGAGCAAGTCGCAAGACGTTTTCCATAGTAGTCCAGCTGCGCGTCGTGCTGTTGTTCTGCGTTGAACCCTGCCGTGTAGAAGGAACAACGTTGACCCACTATCATATCTTCATGCGCTGTCTCAATTGGGACCGACTCCGAGGCCACTGTGGACGGCTTCCGATGTTTAAGTAAAGGGGCGGGTCATTAAGGAGAGGCTCACCATGGTATAATGTCGTCTACTTCAGTTCCGCGTTCACGGACGGGAGATTTAAGAATTGACGTGTTAGATGTCACGTGTCATCATATGTGAATCGGCAATGTTATTTTAAACTCCGCTCGGGACTCGATCCGACCCAAATGATGGATTCGCGCCAGGCCATCGCCTCTGTGAGCTCAATAAATATTGACAACTCTCCTTCCTTTGGGGGGGAAGCTAGTGCATTTTACAGCACTTGCTTGGGGTGTGTGAGTGACGGAAAGACCACCACCAGCGGAGCAAGCCATAGGCGTGTCGAGAGACACAAAGACACCCCGGAAGACCTCAGTCAAGCGGTAGGTGCGATGCCAAAGTATTCATTGGGGAGCTTGCGACCCCAATTCTGTGGGTGATCCGGAAATGCAGATGGCTGTGCTGAGTTCTGACTTTTTGATGGTCCCCCTGTGCGACTTTGATGGTCCCCCGTGGGAACATCACTGTCTCTGTCTCGGACGAGTCGAGACTGCTTCGAACTCTCGTGCTTCGGATATCTATAACTGAGATTAGGCGAGCTCCCCCATTCTGTAGCCGGGCACCGGCATACAAAACATATTATCGTTCGCCTGCGAGAGAATGCACACATGAGTTGAAGGGAAACAGATATAAAATACCAACAAGAATGCCAACTGTTAGATTGCACATTTGTGATGGAAAGAGGGGTGGACCAGATGCAGACGGCCTGGCATACATCGCTCCAGCAGCAAAATTGTGTTGGCCACAAATTACTGAGTGGACCCAAATACATGCAGCTGGATCTAGATCCAGGACTCAGAGGTCGATAGGTTTTAGCCTGGATTGAAGTGTTATATCCATGCTTTTCCAGTCCATGACCTTCCGGTTCATGTCTGGTACCGGAGCCCGGATGTTATATGCCAGGCTGGGGATCGTTGGAGATGGAAGTCCGAAGGGCTAGAACGGTCGGGGCTCACAACACTACAGAGAGTGTGCGACTACCGGGGTTCGCCTGACCGACAAGCTGAAGTCCGAGTGGTTCCAGAGATGAACAAGACCGGTGTTCAGGGAACAAGATTAGAAGTCCAGCCAACACCATTTAGTGACGAAGAACTTTAATAATCAAACTAACGAACAGAGGCTAAACTATTTAGCTTAAACACTAGTAAGCTAATTGTTTAGTGAAAGACAATAAGGGTGTGTGTTATATCCTGAGCCAGAAGGGGATAGGAGTCCGGATGGGGTCCAGAGTCTGGAATGGTGTCCAGAATAGGTCCGGACATTGAAGAATCAGCCAATTCTCGCAACACCACAACTCAGCAGGGTGAGCGACTGTCTGGGGAGTCGGGCCAGAAGTGGATGGAAGGTGGACCGGAAGGAGAGTCGAGTATGAAAAGGATCCGGAGGTTTAGCATAACTCCAGAGTCGAGTCGAAGATGAAGTTGAAAGAGAAGGACTCAGTCCATGAAGGAAAACATGGAAACAACATTAATTTTCCAGCTGAAGTACTGGATGTAGCTAGGAACATATATATACTAAAGTCTGTTATTGTAATCCTAAATGCGGACGAGTAATGTGACCTGAACGTAAACAATAAGTCACTGTCCAAATGGGGAAGGGGAAGAGAAGAGAAGTTCAAGACAATAAGTCAGAAGAACAGAAGTACGGATAAACGGGAAAACACTTAGTAAAGTGTTGTAGCATCAAAGGCCCGATGGTCCAAGATGATCCGAATCATTCCGAGATACTCCGGTTCACCGGAAACCGGAGTGTGACCAGAGTGTGACCGGAGTCGGAGTGCATGGATGTAACAGTGTGAAAGATTAGTAAGTATAAGTCTGAGGACAATTAAGTTGTCAAGGCAATCTTATGAAGGATTAGTAAGTATAAGTCCGTGGACAATAAGTTGTCAAGACTTATTGTGAATGATGAGTAAGTGCAAGTCCGTAAACAATAAGTCTGGTCAGAGTTGACACAGAGCCAGCGGGCCGATGAGTAAGATGAAATGAGTAAGGCGGATAAACTCTGGAGATGGCAGCACGATCAGCCAAGCTGACTAATTGCTGATAACCGGTCGGAGTTGCATGTATGTAACACCGGAACTGGACGGAATATCTTTGGACCCAGTACGGATCATCGGGTTTTTATGCAATGAAGAATTACTGAGCGTTTCCCATTTATCCGTCTTTATAATCCATGTTCTTATTGTCAATTTCTCCGACATCACTTCTCCATCCTCTTTGGGACTCGTATTATTGTTATGTCTGACAGGTCACTTGACTTAACCCTTTTAGGATTACAATTAGGACTTAGCTATATAAGCCCCTTACATATGCCATGTACTTCAGTTTGATAATTAAAGTTGCTTAGCTCTCCGCTTTGCACTGAGTCGCCCTCCGGTCATTCCTCCGGTCGCCCTCTTCTACTCAAGTCCTTTTACCGGCCTCGGTAGTACGCACATCCTACTGTCCTGTGGTGCTTGCATTATTCTCTCATATACTTTCTGGTACTCCGAACCTCTGGTTCCTGGTTCCGGTTCTGGAGATCCATTCTTCCTCTGTCCATCAGCTCAGTATATAACAGTATTATCAAACTCACCTATCCTGGCTGGTTATGTCACACTTACCCTCTAATCCTGTGGCACCCGATAATTCTGAGGATTGTCGCAAATCTTGTCTCTACTCGCAGATTGTTCCTTTATCTTCACCCTCTCATTCCATGTCGACTATTCCCTCTGGTCCAATTGCTCTTCCTCCTAATGTCGCTATTTGCACATGCCGGACAACTTCAACTACAGCTCTGGCCTCTCTCTCCGCTCTGACAACCTTTCCGGTTAATGTTCTGGGACTCGTTCAAAGTCCTCACATTCTGGATAGTCCAACTGTTTTTCCACAATCTCCATATCCAGGTATGTCTCGAGCCATCCAGCAGAGCACATCCCCGATTCCTTATCCTCCTATTGCTGAGGACGTAGAGGAATCCGGGGCTTCCAGAATACCTCCGGTTCCTCAGGCCGAGGAACCTGACGATGGCAGTAGTGATCACTCACCCTCTGGTTCGGAACACAGAGACCCTCCTGATCCTGCAAGTCCCCCACCTAATGATGGGGGTGGTGATCTTCCTGGTGGTGGTGGTGGAGGTGGTGGAGGTGGTCCTGGCGGTCCCCACCTGGACCTGGACCTGGTCCGCCGGCCCTCCTCCTCCAGATCCCGAGTCTGCGGAACAGTTGCTTGTCAGCACTATCCTGTACGTTCGGATGCAATTCAGTCCTATGTCACACATTCCTTGGCTTCCACCTCGTTCTACTCTCGAATCTCTGCAATCCCAATACTTTTGATGGCTCCGACTCCATGAAACTCCAGTCTTTTCTCACTCAGTGTTACCTGCATTTTGGAACGTCACCAGGACTTCACTTCAGACATGACAAGATCTTCTATATCATGTCATATCTCCGGGCACTGCTCAGCAGTGGTTCGAACCTAACCTTTACGACTCCGTTCTGTTCGGCTTAGGACGGAAATTTTCTGTTTTGTTCAGGAACTCCAGGAGAATTTTGGTCTGCATGATCCGGTGGGAGATGCGGAAGATCTCATCCGGTCTTGCCGGATGAAATACCAGAGACCGGATTGCTACTTATATCATCAGTTTCATCATCTCGCAGTCCTTACCCAGTGGGGCGACAATGCCCTTCAGCATCAATTCTACGAGGGTCTTCCCGCTGGCTCAAGGATGAAATGGTTCATCACAACTATGTCAACACCTTGCTTGGGTCAAAGACATTGCCCCGGATTGATGTCCTATTGGTGTATTGAAGCCGAGCGGAGCATGAGAAAATTAGCAGTGGGGTACTGGTTCCGGAAATTCGGAAGCTCTGGAAACCCCAGTCACTGGTCAAAAGAACACAGAAGGTCAACTCGTGTTGAAACCGTCTAATCCCCCTTCGGTCAGAAAACGTTCGGAAGACAGTCCGGCAACCCTTCCTGTTGCCATCCTCATGAGAGCCACTTCCGGTAAACCGGCTCAGCAGTCATCCATTAGGACTCTGAAGCCGTACACCGACAACTCGATAAGCACGCAGACTCACCAAAGACGAAAGGCAACACCGATCTCGACTCAATCTCTGCATGTTCTGCGGAGGTGCCGGTCATTCAGCTTCGGAGTGTCGGAAGCGTCCGGAATATGCTCAGGCCAAGGCGTATCTGCGACGGCTGAAAAGCCTGCTACCCGCCGAAACCTCCGAGTCAAAAAAATAATCAGTAGCTCGGATACCTCAGCATCCGTCCGAGTTGCGAGTTGCGTTGACTCCGGGGTGCTTCCTGAGGTTGCCTCAACGCTTCCACTCTTTCCCCTAATGCCCTTTATGTCGATCTTCACGTCTCTATTCCGGTCGGACTATACCCATTCCGGTCCGGAAGAATATGCAACCATATCTCCTTCCATACTGTCACGAATTGCATCGGGATTCAAAATCCCTTGCAGACTCTTATTGATTCTGGTTCTTCTCATTGTTTTATATCGTTGAAAGAATGCGAAAAAAATGGGTTTTCACCGTATGCGGTTGCTTCGGTTAGACTCCGGTATCTCGACGGCTCTTCAACAATCATTAATCGCAGCTCCTGCTAATCGATTCCCATCTGGCGATGTCCATCCTATGGAATTTTCGTTACCCGTCTTGATTTGCCTTGCGACTTGGTTCTGGGATACAATTGGCTCAACCGCTTTAATCCGTTGATTAACTGGTCTGACACTACCATATCATTCCGTTCCAGTCAATCCGGTGATTCATCGTCGACACCACAGACAGCTATGCCTGTTCCAGCTATGGTAGTTCTGGCTATGGACGAGGTATCTTCGATTCCGGTTTTCCCGGACGAGAAACCTACACCGACTCCAACATCTTCGCCAGATTCTGGCCCTTCTATGGACACTTCTGAGGCCTCTCCGCCTCTTTCAGAGGCTTCTAAGCCTCATCCATTCTCTTCCGTTCCCCTTGTGTCGCTTCCGGTTCCGGGTTCCAGTACCGGACATGGACCGGAAAGTCAAGGACCGGAAAAGCATGGATATAACAGTTCCCCAGCCATCTGATGATGGGCTCGAGTATGACTCTGACGGCGAAACTTGGCAAAAGCATAACCCAGGTCTCTTGGAGCAGCCCGAAGTCACTCGGAAGAGAACGGTGGTGGACAAGACAGAAGCACTTGCATGTGCCGCTGCACGGACCGTTCGGGATCAACTTCTGCAGGAGGTTGAGGAATATGCGATTGAGCGGGAGGCGAAGATAAAGGAGCTCGCTGACAAATGCAAGAAGGAGGATGAAGTTCGAGGGCTGATTTTTTACAAGGGATCTGTTACATGCATGCGAAATATGTGTACTCATGCATATATAGTCCGGGAAGCCTATGACAGATTAACCTGTCATAGTGGCCTTTTGGCTCAGTTGGTAACAATGCTAGCTCCCGGGCACGTTACATAACAGGATCCTACCAAGGCCACCGCAAGACGAGTTTGCACAACACTATTCTGCATCATCTT
>JARGXW010000703.1:0-70874 GCA_029204085.1 Mycena sp. CBHHK59/15
AACACACTGTCGCGACTAAAGGATGGTACGGGTTGAAGGAGCCTATGTAGGTATTACATCGTGAAGCAGAATGGCGCCCGGAGACTAAAAATGAGCTGGATGCTCGCTCCACAATGTGGATGTGTCTTTTTTTTAGGTCTTTGCCTCTTTTTTTCGACCTCGTTTCCGTCCCAGGCATGCATCTGGATGGGAAACGCTCGCATAGACGGCTCCCAGGACTACAGCGCGTACATTTGGTACGGCGGAGTGGCTGGGCTAGCGGCAAACTTCGGCATCTGAGATGATGGTGGCGGAATCAGGCAAGTGCATATGTATGCCTTGTGAGGTCCGATCCGAAAAATGCCCATTTATCCAAGAATCAGGTCAATCGGAGCACTACTCTTAGTGTTACAGTGTTCCTGCTTGAACCCGAGATTTTTTGGTTGAAATCTCACTATGTAATGAGATCAAAAAAGCCGGTACTTGGGAGACTGCAAATTTTCGATGTGATTCTAACGCACTTTGTCCCAAGGCAATCCGATCAGAATTGAGGTCATAAGAGCGTTTCTGGTGAAAATAGTCGAAAACAGAAAAAATCGGTCCCTGCCCTAAGTTCCGCAAAGAGTTATAAGCTCCTTCAGAGAAAGCTGCAGAGTATTCCGTTGACAGTGGATGGAATGTGTCGTACAACCTGAACGAGTCTTTGCAGAGAGTGACCACCGTGAGCTGCGAGTTGACCTCCTGCCGATGGATTCCCGAGAATGACGGGAGGAACAGGATGTGGGCCCGAGGGATTTGGAGGAACGTCGGAGAGCCGAGCTTTTCACAAGACATCGACGTAAACAAACCGCCACCAAGCGATCGGTAGCTCTGAACGTAAACATAGGAGGGCGCGCTGACGCTGTTGACAGATGAAACCCAGTCGTGGTTGGTGTTCTTCGCATACAACACTACCAAAATGTTAGTGTATCTCAGCAATGGAACGGCTTGAATACACAACCTGTCCAAGAATGATTTCAGGTGCAAGTCCCGCCCGCTTTCATAGCCAACACAAAATGATCATCTTTGAACTGATTCTTGTCGGAATTGTTGGCCGAGTAGACGTGCGGATGGATGGACTGATACAGAGATAGGTGGGCCGCCCGAAGCTCCACAAATTTCTGGAACAGGCCGTCAATTCCAAAGGAGTACAGTCAGGCAGACGACTTACCAAGTAGCAACAGCCTGGACTGTGGCCTTGTTCTCGGTACGTTTGCTATTGCCTGGTGGTTCAGGCCCCGAGAACGTGCCAGCATGGCGCACGTAGCGATCGACTCCTGCGGTTTTATTGAAGGTGTTGGAGGCAGGGACAGCGGCGGCCAGTCGCTTGATTAGGATCTCGCGCAGCGTCGGGTCCTTGCTCTCGCTGTTATTTCGTCGAGCCATCACATCTGAAAGCCGGCCGCGTTGTCAGACAGCCTTCGCAGTCAATTTGCTTTGGTGACGGAATCATTCCGAGACGAGAAAAGTAGCATTGAGTTGGTCATTGACAACAAGGGGTAGTGCAACGTCAGAGATATCTTCAGCAATTGGATGTAGCTATGAGAGATGTGATTAGCTGTTATCGCATTGACACGAGGCAGTATTACCTTCGGCACGGCAATATTAGCGTGGATATTGGCGCGAATCTCCCCCACTAATCCCCACCTCCGCCCACTCTCCCATCCCCTCCGCCGAATGGAAGAGAAAGGCAAGAACCACACACCTAATACTCCAGAAAGGCATCGGCACCCGCACCCAATTCAGGCCCGCGCCTGCGATGGCGGCAATGTCTTGTTCGGTCTAGGAGGGGAGTGAGTTAGCAACACGAAAAAAATCACAGTTTTTCATCGGAGTGCAAGGGAGCAAGTACGGAGAAGCGAGCGAGCACGAAGGTATGGGGATGGAGATGAGAGGAAGAAAGAGCTGTGCCACCTCACACCGTCGTCACCGTCACCGGGGAAGCGATGATGCACAACGATGCCAAACGCTTCGACGCCGAGGGAGCGCCTGCGCGTCCAAATACGGCCCAGGGAAATCCACGTGCGTCTCTGGCTTCTGTTCCCAATAGGAACAGGAATAACGAAGCCGGGAATCCCAAGAACAAAAACGGACGGAAGAGACTCACAATAAACGTATCGTAATGCTTCTCCATCGTGCTCTTCAAGGTTCCGTCGGCGCGCATGAGTGCCGCGAACATCCACTCGTCGGGCGCAGAGGGGTAGGGCTGGAAGAGGGCGGGGGTTATGACTGCGAGGAAGAAGGGATTAGCGGCGTCACAACGAGACATGGACAGAGGAAGGCAGGTGGGTCGAAGATTCCGAATTGGAAAAACAGAGATGATGAAGCGCTCAGACGAACAAGAAAAGCTGCCACCGTCCGATGTCCACGCTAGCGAGGAGGTCGGCTGGCGCCCGTCGCGCAAAATGCGACCTTCCCAAACTCCAAACGAATAACGCGACAGAGGAAAGTATACGGAGAAGGAACTCACAAGGTTCCAAAACGAACCACCCCCGAGATGAACACCATAAACCCTGTCCACGCCCTACGTCCAGCTCTCGTTCAGTGCGGGTGTCCATGAGTTGGGTTTTGCGCCGGTGAGGAAGGGGTTGGCGGGGTCAGCGAGCCCTGTGGCGACGTGAGTGAGCATGCGAGCGTATAAAAAAGGGTAGATACGCACAATACACAAAGCTCTCCCCACTACTCGTCGTAACCGTGCTCCCGTCCTCCCCGCACACCGCCCCGACAACCGTCTTGCCTATCTGTCTTATCCGAGAACCTGGGCCCAAGTTCTCGGATCAAATAGTTAGGGAATTTCTTTTCTGTCTGATGTCTGGACGCGCGAGCCATTCACAGTCTCGAAAGACAGCAACAAAACAAGACGGGTGGGTGGTTAGGGACCTGTGGATAGACCAAGACCAAGACCAAGACCAAGACCATCCCCGCCAACAAATCGCCTTCGCACAGTACGGCGAGGTGTGACCATTGAGATGGGACGATGGGACGCAGGCCACCTATGCGAACGACCCCACGACGGGAGCAACATCGAGAGGAGCTCCTTCGAAGGGAATGCACACAGTCTGCGGATAAGACCACCGCAGACGCAGAACAGGTGCTGCACGCCCCCCCGTCTTGCACTCAAGCCGCTCGCTTGCTCACTCTTACTCCTCTGCGCGCGCATTAGGGCAGAAGCTCAGCGACCGCCACCACCGCCACGAGCGACACATCCACCTCGACGCGCACGATCAGCGCATACCTGCTACAGTGTTCTATGACCTGATGGACGACCAAATCTGATTTGATGTTAGAAGCAAATGTGGGAGCATTTGTGCCAAATCTGAGCCACACAGAATGATATTTTGCATCCATTCTATATGCCTACCAAGTTTGAGGACAATCGGGTTTGAAGTTGTTGAGATCAAGTCCTATCTGTGCAGATTTTTGTTATCAATCAAAGTTGGGCACTTGGGATGCACAGCCACCACTCACTCAATCTCCTGTGTTTCAAGGCCAATTTATTTCATTCAACTCGGGAATATAGTTCTATATACCTCTGGAGTATATCCCTAAAGATTGGTGAATCCAGATCCATGGCAAGTGGGTCAAATGAGGTCGGAAAGTTGACCATGTCACACATGTCACATATCCCAAATGGGTGGCAATTCCACCTTTCAGTCCTTTTCTACCTTACCCCAGGGCATATGGAAAATTTAGGTATCCCAAAAGTACCTAATACTATGGATTCATTGTCATTTTTTTTCTGATGGATTTAGGACACTTTTTGGTTGAGATATTCAGCGATCAATTTGAGTTTCAGAGTTTTCTGGACTGATGTCTTCCGGCTTCAAGGTCCAAAGCCCATCCTAACCCAAAGCTCTGCTCAAACATGGGAAATATATTGAGAATCATGCCTTTAAAATTTGGAGGCCAGGAGATTAGCCATTCTTGCACAATAGTGATTCGTCCCAAGTGGTGATGCCGTCCATCAGGTCATAGAACACTGTACATCGTTGATCGTGTCCCATCAGATTCGAGCCTTCCCAGCCCTCCAGCGGCGACACGCGCTGTACCTCCCCTCCTCATCCAGATCGCAGCAGAACGACGTGCATGTGCAGGAAACTGCCACCCGTCACAAGAGTATAGGGTATAACGAATTTGAGGTGTCCGCCCGCTTGCTCGATCCAGCTCAGCGACCGCCGCGAGCGACGTATCGGGATGCGCAAGATCAGCGCATACCCCGCTTCATCGCACATGGAAGATACGAGCAGGACGCGCTGCTCGTATCCGACTCGCGCCCCCAAAACAGCGAGCCGTGCTGCCGCCCAGGGGTGAGATGGACTGGACAAGGAATGCGCTGCACCTCCGCCATCCCGAGCAACCGAACCAAACATAGAGCAAGCGTGCGCGGATGTATGGACGGGATGCACGCAACTCGTCCACAAGAGTATCATGAACGAATTGAGGGGTTGAGGCCGAGAATAAAAGAAAGGGAAAGAAGAAAGGAAAGAGGGAGGAGAGGAAACGTACCCACGTCTATTCAGGCTAAGGTCTTCGTTGACCGGATGGGTGGGACGGAATGGTTGTGGCGGAGTCCGAGGCTGCGGGGAGGGAGGTCGGGTCAGTACGCGTGGTGGGCGGGAACGGGGCACAAAAAAAGAAGAAACAGAACTGAGGAAAGGAACAAAGAAAATGAAGGACGAGGATGGCGGAAGGTCACGCGTTGGGCGCTCAGGGGGAAGCCCTTCAAGCCTTCGACGGCGCAGGACCTTCCGAACGCGGAAACTGCGCGAGATTCCATTGCACCGAACCCGCTGCCTTCCTCTTGGAAGCCGTGGACGACGCGCGTGTACGGTGGACACGAGTCCATCGCACCTGAGGCGGCGTGCAACTGGGGCTTTCAAGCGACGCGTGGAGGTCCCGGAAGACACAACGCGAGAGCGCGTAAAAGGAGAGAATAAACAGAACATGAAGGAGGAAGACGTACTGAATATGATGCAGCATCTGCCTCTGCCAACGCACGCGCGTACTCCTCCCAGTCTCTTCGTTGTCCAAAGTGTCACGGAGTCGCAGTCGGATTCGGAGGAGGTCGAGCCTCGTGGCGATTCAAACGAGAAGCGGCAAATCAGAGTCTGGAAGATCGAAGAGATCAAGCCAACGTCAGGAAGATATCGATACTGGCGTACCATCGGACGAGCAATTATCGGCGATAAAATTGTGTGGCAAACGGAATGAATCTCCACGCAGCATCCAATGGAGTACTGGTATTTGTGGCGAAGGCGTTGCACTGGTGAAGCAGTGCATCGGCGCGAGCGAGCAGAGTTGGCCCGACCGTTCTCTGGGTGAAAGTCGGCGCGTCGACATCGGTGGAAGTCAGGCGAGCTCTGTGGCGGTGCCCGGAATCGACCGGACCGGACCGTCTGCTCCGTTTCCTCCTTCACCATCACGTCGTTCGCCTCAAAGTCTGCGGAGATCTGGAGGGTCCGGCGTGCTGTTGCTCCGGTGCTCGCAGACTGTCTCGTCGACGTCTTGATTTTTCTGCTTCTCCTGATCCCACCGCCTCACATTCTGCTTCCTTGGATTTGCCTCGGATAAGACGCCGTTACTCTTACGCCAAGTCGGTCTTGCATCCAATTTGACGAAAGTCTCGACCCAATTTCTCCTTGGCCCACTCTTCTTGGGCTGTCATCTGCGTCGACGGCTTTTGACTCCACTCATGCACAATTTCTCCGCATTTGTCACGATCACCTTTTTGTTCGGCGTGTCTGAATTAATATTGCCCCACGAGGTTGCAACTCCTATGATTCGAATATCGGTTCCTTTTTTATCTAGTAATTCCATGCCCGCGCTGTTTATTTCAACCAATCTCTGGCGAACGTCCCAAAAAAAATTGGAATCTGGTTCCATAATGTGCCTTCCGATACTCTCCTATCACTCTCTCCCTTTTTTTCTCTCATTTATGTCTCCCTGCAAAAATGCCACTACCTCGCGAATCTTCTCGGTACCTGCTTGACATTCCCAACCCCCTTCCCCTGGAACTCTCGACTCTCCTTCTGTAATGCGGCCCTCGACTTTCACCTCCTAACGCACGGGAAAATCTTCGATTCAGGGGCCTTGGTGGTCCATCTGTTGAAGTTGACAAACGCCGAGCCATCACCGAGCTTACTAAGCCCGACGTGATGCGCTGATGCTCCTGAATTATCTCGAATATTCCGCCCCACTAATTCTTACTCAGACTCTCAAAGTCTTACTCAGGTCCTTATTCAGCCAGTTATTCATCCTCGGGCAGAACTTGCTAGAATATTTACAGTACAGTATAAAAGCTTGTAGTTTCTTCGTAGTTGAACAAGGAAATATTCATTCTTTCACCTGCTCACATTTTTAACACCATCGGATCTTGATGCTGCTGGACATCATAAAACACTTCTCTTACCGTGATGCAACGGCAGGGCTCGCGGGGGCTCGCTTCCCCATTCGTTTTCGGTGCTTCAACTCCCGATTTCACCTTGGAACTCACGAATGATTGACTTATACATCTCCTAACTCCTTGTTCGTTTCGTGCGGAGCCCCATTGCGCACCAGTTTCTTGCAGTCAAAGCATCGGTGAGTCCTGGAATTTGTGTAAATCTGGCCTTTTTGGACGAGAATCTGGTGGTGAGCTGTGGAATCTGGAATTCACTGGAATGTGGCCCCAGGTTCGCGGATGAGGAGGATAGGTAACCGACGAGGTTCTGGGGAGAGGGGAGCAGGGCAGAAGCGAGAGAAACCTGAGTGGAACTGGAAGCCAAATTCAAAGACGGGTGGGCAGGCGAGCCATTTGCATCAAGCTGGCGGCCGGGCACATCATCCCAATCGCGGCGGTGCTCCGTCTATTGGAGTAGAGCCTGTGGAGCAGGATTTGCAGAGTAAACACGCCTGCTGTGAGGGACAAGTCTGCCGGCCGAGGACAACATATCCGAGGCGCGACGCAGATCCATGACTCAGAAAGAAGAGCATTGTGTCGAGAGCGGGAGGAGGACCAGAGGAGACACAGCCAGCGATCGGTTCTCTGCCGATAAATTGGACGTGAGTACCTCGGAGTAGAATGATCAGGGAAGATTCAGTTGCCGGACGAGTTGGGAGCCCGAGGTAGATTTTCTATCCGTCACAACAACATACGAATAAAGACACCCAGCTGTAGAGCCAGAATTTACAGGTTGGCGGGAAAGCAGGTTACAGGTATACCATTTATGGCCTGTGCTGCGTTGTAAGAAATCTAGGTATTATATCTCTGAGCCTTGAGCGTTGATTGAGCGTGAGGAGATGTCCCCGAGCCTGCCGGAATCAGTGGATGCAGCGCTAGAATCTAGATGGATATTGATATACTAGAGCTTTCAGCGACGATTCGAATGAGGAAGGGAGTCCCGCACAGGATTCCGCGCTGTGCGACAGCGTGTGAGAGTATGTGATTCGAGATGGAGGAAACGACGGCATTGGATGGTAAATAGTTAGGCTGCATCCATTGATAGTTGCAACGACGAACCACGGTACATTTGCACATGTCTTGGACTCGACACTCGTTGTAGATCCCTGAAGCAGTTGCACCTCCCAGGAGAAGATCTTTGGAGATTCTTGATGCCGGGAACGGCAGTCTTGGCAGGTTGGCGGCAGGGATGGGGAGTGCAGCCTGAGCAGCTCTTCACAATGGATAGTGAACGATGCAGATCTGAAGATGACGATAGAGACCACTCCAAGTGTGTTGGCAAGCAGGAATTAAGTGGTGGTTTAAGTCCGACTCGCAAGATAGTTTGCGGATAGCGGCTGGTCAAGCGTGAATGAGACAACAGTGTCCCGGTACCACAGGGCGGCACGGAGAACAGCCGCGAACTGACACTTGTGACTTGATCATCTCCTTGTGCTGCAGACCCGCGAGTGTGACGGGTGGCCGGCGCCCCTTGCAGGTACTGAAGCCGGCAAACAGCGAGCCCGAGGGCTGGTGGTTGTTGGGGCAGTCCTTAAGTCAGGTCGTTTGAAGCGGCGTCCCATGATGATTCGTCGGGAACGTGAAAACGATCCACGTGTTGTGGCCGGCGAGAAACATCTTCGATCTCAACAGGTCACGCTTTCTGGGTGGTAATACTCGTCTGTCTTCGCAACCGCCTTGTTCGCATCGGGTGGATTCCACGGAACGAGGGCATGGCTCGCGGCCATTTCACGAGATGAAGAGAATACCAATACTAGAGAGGCTGCTGGGAATTAAAAACCGAGAGAATAACGGGGATGAAATGTGGAAATTTGTATCCTCGCAGCCAGTACGTTGATCGATGGGCACGCCGAAGGAAACTCTAGCTAGGACTGGAAGGAAATGAGCCTAGAAAACAAGAGAAACAAGGTGGGAAGGCATCTTTCCTGAAATAAGACCGAAAACACAAGGGCAAAACAACACCGCTTACCGACAAATTTATCGGTGTAGGAGCACGCCGCGGTCCGCCAGGAACGAGGCTGATAAGGAATGCAGAAATATTGCTTGCTGTCCAATGAATCCATCCTGAACGCACAATCAGTCACAGAGAATGATCCTGGCTCCCCCCAAGACCCAGGTTCCAGGATGGCAAGATGAAGTACTCGAGGATGTCGGGCATCCAGGTGCGCCGAGACGGAGGTGAGTCTGGCATCGCACGTACTTCAAGAGTACCTGAGAACGAGGTCTGAGGCGAGACTGAGGGATTTGGGACCACAGATATTTCGCAGGGAAGGAACAACTTTAAAGCCGAGTGCCCACACAGTGCGGTGAAAAGGCTCAGAGCCATTAGAGTGCATAGCCTAACTCTTGACGAATTCTCCCTGGGGGTTGGCCGTGTCTTTGCTCTTTGGAACTCGAATCTTGACTCTTCGGATATGCTTCAGTAGTCCTGGAAGTGCCCTTCATGCGGCACGACATAGCCTGTTGGCTTGCTGGCTGCGATGCGGTCACGACAGTCTGCTTTGGCGTATACGAACCAGATCTCACCCGGATCTTCTGTCCGAGATATATGCAATAATATCGTTTTCAACGTCTTTCTACCCTTTGCAGATCAGCTCTTCAAATATTGTGTCCCAGGTCTAACACTTGTGTCTCAGCAACTTATGCCCCTTTGATCCTTCACACCTGCTGATTCCGTGGAAACCGTTACGGCATTCCCGAAGCTGGGTGGCACGCATCACATAATGACCCGAAAAACCTCAAATGGCTGTCTAAGCCCTTCATTGGGTGTTTTTAAGCAGACCGTGCCTCTTCGCTTGCAACAAACACTCATTTTATTCTCTTCCGAATAAAACCCTACAAAGTTTGTTTAAACAATTTGTGTCTCAACGTAAAACCCTGTTTAAGCAATGATTTATTTAATGGTGTTCATCACCGAGGAGAACATTAGGATGAGGGGTTTAAACCTTGGGATTGAAAAACGGGGTTTAATCAGTGTTTGGATCAAAATGGGATCAAAGAGGATTTAAAGAATGTTCAAACACTGTTCAATGGGACAAATGTAAGAATTTGAGGCACCCAGGGCAGTTGAACTTCGGACCTCCTGGTTTCTCCGCAAATGGAAGGGACATATCAATAACCAGTACACCATGCAACCGATGTAAAGGGGTGGAGTATTACAGCCTTACTCATGTCTGATTTGAAAACAAGAATGGCTGTTTTAAATCTCAACAAGTGTCGTTGTATTGCTTCCGAACTGTGGACTGAATTCTTTTTAATACCATGTAACCATAGTATGTATCGAAAGAGAGCATGGCAAAGTACTTCCAATACTTCAGTGCCTTTCTGTATGCAACCCCCGTAACAGACAAGGAAATTCAACGACTTGATGCTCGAGTTACTGACTACAGATGAAAGACAAACTGATGTCCCCTTGCAATTTTGAAAGCTTTGAATGCATTGAAGGGAATTAGCATGTGAGAGCTTCTGAAGTGACCTTGAACTGCTTAAATATCACGGCTGCTCAAGGTGTGATGGACTTGTACTTTGAAAGAGTAACCTTGCCTGTTTTATGTTCTTCAATGCATTTGTGCACCCATTTGGTAATGGTCCCATAGCTCAGTTGGATCTTACTTCACTGCTTATGAATTGTGTACTCAACCGGTGTGTGTTTGAATCCCACCATGGGTGTTCCTTTTGCTTCATGTTTTCAACCCGGTTTGAACCAGGATTAAGTAAATCATTGCTTGAACAGGGTTTTACGTTGAGATGCTGATTGTTTAAACAAACTTTGTAGGGTTACTGTTCGCACCTGGAATTCAACCACCTTCCGCATTAGGCATTCTGTTGTTCAACGCTGAGACCGCCGTGGGCGCTCTCGGCGAGATCCTTATCCCTTGCAACCTTCTTCAAAATCTGTATATTTCTTTGTGAGTCAAGCTCTTCAAGTTAATTTAGAACCACATTACACACTTGTTCAGTATGTACTTAGTTAGTATGTATCAATTTCCACCCTTTTCTTATCCTTCTAAGACAGGAGTGAAGACCTCGAGTATTCGGGGGTGGTGCGTGCAGAACGGCCACGCGATGTATATGTTCATTCCTTTGCGCGACGTTTCTGGCAGATCGGGTTCGACACCCCGCCTCCGAATCAATCCAAAAACCAGGATCAAAAGGAAAATGACACCGCAAGTGACTGCGTGGTGACGGGTGCAGTGACTGATGCATCCCAAACGGAACATGACAGCTGATTGTCCGCCGTGTTTTGTTGGTGTGCATTGTGACGGGCGTGGGGGAAAATTAACATAAGGAAGCAGGATCATTTCCTTCGTTCGTATGCACCCACGTGCGGCAATGTCCATTCAGTGTGGAGAGGAATAATTAGAATAAACTGCGGCCGAGATTAGCAGCCTGCCAACTAGTCAAAAAAGAAAAGAAAAAAAGGGTGAAAAGCACGATTATTTCCGGCGCGGGGCGTCGAACCTCAGATTGGGAGCCTAAAGGAGATGCATGGAAGCTCGTGGTGTGCCGCACACACGATATATTGCTCCGGTGTGTCCTGGCATAAACCGGCAGACTTTGAAAGAGGTAAAGGCGAGGGCTCACAGGCCAGTTGAATTTTACCGGCGCAGGAACTGACCCGGTGTTGAATCGTAAGGGAGGAAGAAGGGGGCGCAAAAAAGACAGATCCTTCAATCACCTCCATTTCGGGGTCAGGGAGAGCCCTGGTCTGCGAGCCCCATCGAGAAAGAGTAGCGGAAACTCACGGTGTGCCGCACACCACACCCTATTTATTGCCCTGGTGTGTTGTGCAATGTATCAGGAGAGTTTGAAACTTGCGAAGTGAATTTATTTTCGGTCCGGCGTTGAATAGGAAGGAAGGAAGGGGAAGAAACGAAAGGAAAAAAAGCCTGAGGATTGGGCCAATTCGGGTGTGGGGAGTCGAACCCCGAATTGCGAGCTCACAGCAAAACTCACGGTGTGCGACATACCACACCCGATTTATTAGCTTGTTGAGTCCCGCAACACATGTGCTTTTTTGGGGGCCGCCTAGTGAAAATTCCAGTGGTCGGCTGAAGAAAACATTGGTGAAACTTGGGCTAAACAGCGAAACATTTTGGGGATCAATGCCGAAACAGTCCCTTGCAAGTTTATCACATACATTGTTAGTTTTGGAAGTGTACCAGAACAGCGGTGGAATCAGTTCCAGTCGAGTGAGAACCGGCCCAAAATTCTTTTGAGTGAGCAGGGAAAAAACCACACGGATTTTGTAGAGTACTCATTCCATCGTGATCCTTGTGAATACAATCTTAAGAGAAGCGCGGGTGGGGTGGTGCGAGGAGACGCCGTCCGAATGAATGTAGAAGGAAGAAAGAGTTCGGAACAGTTCGGACCAAATGGCATAAGTATGATGATAGTCTCTCATAGACAGACACTTCAACAATTTCTGATCTTGTTCCTCGATTTGTTGAAGCGAACACCCAGTCTACCAGCAACATCTTTATAAAGGCTAGTGGTGCCCCGAATACTACGCCCGATTTACTGCCGTTATGAGTTCTGAAATAACCAGCTACTTTCTGAGTGAGCAAGGAAAAATGTAACCTTTCCCTGGTACGACGGAGGCACATTGAGAAAAAGCTGCGAACAAATTTAAATGGAAACCATGTCGTCCAACATACACCAGGGCCAGTTCGTTGCTTTCCGACTGGTGGAATCTATCCACAGAGTTCGAAAGAAGTAAAGCCGGGGATTGAATCTATGCCTGCACCGGCGCTGGTGGGGAAATGATTGAAGATTGCGCGGTGTTAAGCAGGAAGGAACGAAGAAAAAAACAGATCTTGTGAAAGCTTATCTCGGCCGTGTGGAAGGAACACCCAACTGCGAGTAACGTTTCCGCGAGAAAGAGGGAGGGAAACTCGCGGTGTGCCCCCGATTTGTTGAGTGGTGGAATGTACTAGCATTTTGAAAGATATAAAGTGGGGTGTTGAGAGGTGGGCTGATTCTACGGTGGTGATCACCCCGGCACCGATTAGCAAGACCTGGGTGGGCACGAGACAAAAGCTGAATAACGAACCTCATTTCGGTTGCGGGGAGTCGAACCCAGATGCCCGCGAGGAAAACTACCTCTGTAAGCGAAACCGGTATCACGCGGGATACGGATGATGTGAGTGCGCACAGTTGTAGCACGCGTTAGAGTAGTGTAGCGAGTTGGTGTTACCTATTGGCAACTGTTATATACCGAGCCGAAGGAAGAACGAGTTGAACAAGTCCAGAACCGGAACCGGAAACCGGAGGATCGGAGCTTCCGGAAGATATATGGGAGGATAACGCAAGCACCACAGGACAGTAGGATGTGCGCACTACCGTGGCCGGTGAAGGAAAGAGGACCGGAGGAATTAACCGGAGGACAACTCAGTGCAGAGCGTAGAGCAAAGCAACGTTAATTATCAAACTGAAGTACATGGCATATGTTACGGGTTTATATAGCTAAGTCCTAATTGTATTCCTGAAAAGGTGCGAGTCAGGTGACCTGTCGGACATAACAATAATACGAGTCCCAAAGAGGATGAAGAAGTGATGTTGGAGAAATGAACAATAAGGAGAAGGATTATAAAGACGGATAAACGGGAAACGCTCAGTAATCCTTCATTGCGTAAAAACCCGGTGATCCGTGATGAGTCCGAGAATATTCCGTCCGGTTCCGGGATCCGGTTCCGGACATGACCGGAAAGTCAAAGACCAGAGAATGCATGGATACAACAGCAACACAAATAAGAACAGATTCGAGAATATTGGGATCGCAATCCTTATATAATCGGTCCAACACGGGGAACTTTCACCAAAAGAAGCCTTCGGACAAGAGCAAATCTTTGTACGACGTGAACTTAGGAATATCACTAAGTTCTTATGATCGCTAATCTAACTATTGACGCAAGCTCAAGCGTTACGGCAATGTGAGACAGTAAAAGTGGAGTTATAGTAATCTAATCAGTGAGCGCGGGGCTTCACTAAGGGATCACACAGCTACCGCAGGTTCGAACTCAAGAACAAGCAGCTACAGACAACTTAACCTCTACACTAACAAAGTCATAGTAGAACTTGGATCCTTACATTGTGACATACTGATCTCATCCTACAATTTATCTTGTTGAATGTAATACTACCTTAGATGGAAGCCAAAGCCACCCAAAGCTTTCAGCTCATGGAATTTCAGTTATAAATTTGCGGATGCACTTTGGTTCAAACCCCACCTCTGCCTTCTTTTTGTGAAGAACTTCCTAAATTGGCATTAAACACTTCACGGATTAAACGGCAGTTCACCTGGATTATTTAAACAAGCTGAACAGTATTAAACACCTCTCCCTATAAGTCCTCATCCTAGGACCTGTACCTACAGTCACTGTTCAACAGATCAGTGTTTAAGTTGTGATTCACGTTGAGATGCCCATTACTTAAGAAAACTTAATTGGGTTGGTGTACTAACCGGGTTTCGTTGCAGGGCTCCTGCAGTGTTCAAGCATAATGTAATGTATTGTACTCAGGGTGAGTTATGACTTTTTTCGATGTCCGTTGTCAATTACTGACTGATTTTCGACTCGAAACCAGATAGCTGACTTGGATTAAGATTTTAGTCCTCAGATGCGAGTACTGCAGCCTGTTGACGAGGCTCAAGTTTCAGCTCGGAAGTTCGACTCGGCGTGCGTTGCAACATGGTACGCCATGAAATTCTATCGTTATTCACTCCATTTTTTCTTCCAGTCATCTCCGCCCTGAAATCGCCCGCGCACATCAGTCCGACTCCAAACGAACCGGCCCCGATCGACTCTGCGCCTCAATCCGCGCTCGCCCTGCCTGTTCGCAAGACACAGAAGACCCGCAGCGCAATGCGGATTCCTCGACGCACACGCTGCCCCGCACTCTCCGCTGCCCCGCATTCGCATTACCTCACGTTGTCCTGGACGCGTTCCGCCCAGCTCTGCAAGATTCTGTTATTTATTATTCTTTCTTGCCCTGCCCTCGATTTTTCACTTTCGACTTCGCCTTCAAGATGCGATTATTCATCATATTTCTACCCATGCGCACTCAGGTATGAAATGCGCCCACACCTCGAATCCTGTCTAAACCGCTCTCCTCTCAGCGATTGTGTGTCCCCACCTCGATAACGTCCTATTCACTCGCAGAGCCACTGTGGGCTGTGTAGACGAGTGCAAGGTACGCCACGAAATCCTACCGTTATTCACTCTACTTTTACTTCCAGTCATCTCCAATCTGCAATCGCCCGCGCACATCCGTCCGGCTCCAAACGCACCGGCCCCGATCGACTCCGCGCCTCAATCCGCGCTCGCCCTGCCTGTTCAAACGACACCGACGACCCGCAGCGCAATGCGGATTCCTCGACACGCACGGTCGGCCGCTGCCCCGCACTCTCCGTTGCCCCTCATTCGCATTGCCTCAGGTTGTCCTGGCCGCGTTCCGCCGTGCTCTGCACTCTCCCCACCCAGTGCGCCATCGGAGGTCTTGCCCAGCGCGGTTCCCCTTGTCGCACGCCCCCTCTGCTGCTGACTCGACTCCGGGGCACGACTCAGTGAGAAGCGCTGTTGGCGACTCGACGCATGTTGCGCGGCGCACGCCGGCGTCGAGCTGCGCTCTGCGACCCGGATGGCGCTGGATGTCGCCTTGCAGGCCCGGAAAGCGGCGAGCGGGTAGTGCACGCGTCGCTGGAGCCGACGTCCTCCGCGCGGCCTGCGCAGGCGCCGACTCGACCGCGGAACCGAGCGCGTCCCACTTCTCCCGAATCGCAGCAGCGTGGCAATGGCGCGGTGCAGTCGGCTCGGGAGATATGGGCGTCGCGCAGACGGGCATGGAGCGGCAGCCGGGGCGCATCCCCACAGCGAGTCAGCGCGATTCGCGCGCTCGGTGCAGCGCGCGTCGTCAGCACGAGTGGAAGGGGACGGGAAAGGGACGCATCTCGCGCACACACGGACATGCGAGTGTGCTTGCCCGCTGGGACTCTGACGCGGACAGCCAACATACGATCGCCGGGCTACTGACCGCCAGGGACTCGGGTTAGGCTCGTGCGCCGTGGATCTCCAGTGCGCGCTGCGGAGTCGGCGTCGCGGTCGGGTCAGGCGTCCAGGCACCACGCGAGCCGCACTGCATCGCAGATGCCGGCGCTCAGTGCCACATCTGCGCGCAGTTGCGCGCGCGAGAGGGCCCGAGTCCGCGGCGCACCCAGATTGTGCCCAGTGTGCAAGTTGGTAGATCTCGCAGGACCGCGCGCGCATGGATTCGGGTGCTTGTGCAGGTGCCTGCAAGTCCACTTCGTGCTCCTTTGCATGGAGGAGTACTCCCCAAGTCGCCCGCACGCCCGAGCGCGGCGCGGATCGATTCGGCGAGACCGTGCGCGCAGGACGACGCTGATCCGAGCGCTGGACGACACTGACTCGGCGGTGCGCGCGGGAGAGCCGCGGCGTGCGAGAAGAGCCCGAGTCGCCGGCGCTCGGAGCGCGTCGGCCATGCACGGGAGAGGACGAGCGTGAACGCGCATGGTGGTCGGCACGGGGGAAGACGGAGCGCGAGTCTGCATCACTCACGCGCCGATGAGTCTTTGTGGGGACTCGACGGGAATCGAGTTGGCCGAGCGTGTCAGTTAGCCGCTGTGCCTACGTAGCATTTAATATACTGATTTCCCGTTGAACCCTGTGCGAACGCGATAGACTAAAAGTGAGCTGGATAAAATTGAAATTGAAATTCACGGGCCTGCGTACTATTGTGTGAATGGAATTGTCGAGAGCGTGAAGGGGCAATGAAAGGTGTGGTGACGCGTCAGATTGCTGCGTCAAGTACCTAGAAGCTCAACAGCGATGTTCCGCGCTCTGAGCCTTCGGACTCTCGCAGAATCAGCGCATCCACGCTTCGGATTACGGCGAATCAGATCTTCGAGAGCTCAGGAGCAGTTTTTCGTGCTCCGAGCCCACCGAGCATCGCAGAATCCAAAGTCGGTGGGCTTTGCCGATGCATTCAAGTACGTTGCCCGGGGGCAGTTTGACGTAGAGCAAGGTGCAGTTTGATGAAGTTGCAACAGTTTGGCGATCACAGCTTTGGCTGTGTTGTTCGCAGTCTTCTCATCCTCCTCAACATTAAATTTAATTCCTAACTATAGTAGTCATAATCAACAGTTCTGGCTGGCCAGACGCCCCCCCGCCCCCTAGCCGATGTCGGCTATTCTTATTGGACCCCCGTAGGTCGAAATGTCCAAATGTCGCCAAAGAAAATAGGATTTTTGAGGCCATAATCCGGGAATTTTTGCGGACAACCCCTGGCGGGAGCTTCACGGGGCCTCAGCTACCTGATGGCTGCTGAGGTCCCGATGGACCCAAATTTCTGGGGGAAAAATAGTAGCAGGAATTTTCCGGCATCACAGCGTTGTTCCATCTGTGACTTGCGTGACGCACATGCCAAACGACTGCACATGATAGCATTTATTTTTGGTTGTTCCCACTCACCATCTATTAAGTTACACCGGAACGCCAGTAAGCCTGCTGCTTTGTCCACGCCCCGTGCCTACTCGTTTCCACTTCCCTCCTCGAGGACCCGTTGACGGCCAGCCGCCGCGCGCGGCATCCCCAGAGCCGTGCGCTGGATCTTACCACAGGTCCTATGGTGGCACTGGGGCTGGCTCGCGCTGCGGCTGACCTACCACGGGTTTTTCTCATTTTTTTCTGTTCATGCCAATACCCCCATCCGATAGCTGACAACCTTTGTTAGCACGCGAACTGGCCACGGTGCGCTCAACGCGCAGTGACACCCGATTACGTGGATCAACCGCGCAGCGCAGCCGAAGGACTCTGGATGCGCGTTCGCGGCGACGCGCTTGATACGCGTGCTGGCGACGTACGCCGGCGTGGTGTTCTTAATCTTGGCAGTGAAACTGTCTCTCGCCCGCCTGAAGGCCGTGCCAGCAGCCACCAACACTCGGCTAGCCCCAGCATACTCTTTGTGCAGCAACGATCTACCTCCCGTGTGTTTCCCTCCTTATCGATGCGCCTCGCTGCTGATGCGTCCAACGCAGACAGCCGCCCTCACGCCGCTCGCGCCCGCCCACCCTGTGTCCGTCGTGTGCCCACGATTTCCCTTACGTCGCAAAGGTACATGTCTTGTCATCCACTCGTGCCCCTTCTGATGGCTGGGATACAGCCCGCGCCTTCGCCTCGAAACACGCACGCAGCATTCGCGCACGTTCACGAAGTGCATCCACCGTCGACTCCTCCTATGCGTTTCGCAGTGGCGATCCCCCGAAGCGAGTTTCCACGTCTATTATCCCGCTAGCACCCAGCTGATGAGTGGATACAGAGGCACTTGCCACTCCCTTGCAGCGGGGCACGGAGCCAAGAGGACGACACATGGTGCGTTTGCCCCCCCACAGCACCTCCTCCTCCACCCCATTCGCTCCACCGCCACATCTTCTCCTCCCCCCTCTACATGTGTATCATCCTTCCCTCCTTCGTTGCCCGCGCCCTCCTTCCTATCATCCGATTTCGCGCACCCTGCCCCTGTGTCATCCCTCCTCCTCCGCATCTTCCGCCCCACTTCTGTCCACGCTTTCTTCCCTCCCTGGCGTTTCTTCTCTATCCCCCGCTCCGTCTCCCGCACCCGCACCCGCGCTGACTTGGCTCTTCTCCTCAGATTGGACTGATCACCCCGCGCTCGCGCTTCATCGCACTCGCGACAACGCGCTCCACGTTCCTGGCCCACCGCACGTCAACTTCCATTCTTGCGACGGTGGTGTCGGAGCGGCACGTCCCGGGCGCGCTACTCGCTCCCGCGGAAGTGGTGTCCTTCGTTTCCGCGGACAGTGGGCGCCGGGCGGGCACACTCTCCCGGTGCGTCGCAGGCCGGACTGATGCAGCCCCAGACGCGTCGTGGTGGATGGCCGCGAGTGTGACACCGCGGCGTGTGCGCGCCTTGCGTCAGCATGGGCAGGAGCGTGGTGCATGAGCGGGAGAGCGCACGCTGCGCTCGGGTGGTGCATAGGCGCACTTCGCTTGTTGTGGGTGTGTGGGCCGTTTCCTCTTGGAATCTCTGCTTTGACTCTGCGTCTTCTACGTAACTGACGCTGATCTGAATCCGGGTGGATACCGCCAAACACTTTGGGTCTGTCGTGCATTTATTTATATGCATTCTCACTGCGCGTTGTAAACAATTTCGCTTGGTGCTCCACCTGCGCCTGCCACCCATTCAATGCTATGCTAGCACTGCCAAACTGCCTCAAGTTGGCAGCATCCACTGCGATGCACAGTACAAATTTTGCTGTAGCACAGGTTTTGCATAGGTTTTGGCCTCAAGGCGAAGCACGAGAGCAGGAGAACAACAAGTGGTACGCTGGATAGGGGAAACAACCAAAGAAATGTCAAAGAAAGCCACATCCATCTCGTTATACTTGATAAGAGAATGAATAAGAAAGCTATATGAAATTGATGGCGCCGGAACAGTTCGGGGATTGAGGTGTTTAAAACACTAAAACACCGTGTTTTAGGGGGGACGGTGTTTGTAGCTCCATCCATGTTTCCCGGGATAGTATAGCAGTAGCGTACTTACCTATGGGTATCTCGGACTGGCGACCCACCCGCCATATAAAAGCCCTCTCAGAACAATGCAAACAGACCAGAAGCCCCCTCTTCTTCAGGTCTCTCTCATTATGAACACCCTTCTCTCCTCCGTCTTCCTGGCCCTTCTCGCCATGGCTGCTGTTCCAAGTGTTCTCACTGCTCCCCTGCAGAAGCGTGACAGTGTTTCTGCGGTCTGCAGGGACTTTGTCTTTGATGCGGACACCTTTGCTCTCACCTCCCCCTGTTCCTCCCCAGGGGTGGGGGACAGTATCTCGGCCATCTCGCTCAACACATGCATCGGCAACAACAACGGAGACCTCGCCGTGTAAGTACGCTACACCAACCCCTTTTGCCCAGCTGAAGCCCTGTCTTGTTTCAAGCGGTGTGAATTTCAGCAGTTCCTGCAAACAGATTACCTTAAATGGACTGGAGCTCAGTGCGAAATGCCAGTCTAACGGTGGAATCACGGTCGGCAGCGAGCTCAACTTGGGTACATATTTCCAGAGCATAACTCGTCCCTCACTGATTGCCGCTTCCTCCCAGACATTGCCATAACTGCCGTGAATGGAGTGCTCACCTGTTGAGCCTGGTTGACGCAGACGTAGTGGGGTTGGTGGGTGGGGGCATGGATTTCTCGGACAGCTTTAGCGCGTGCTTGTTTATTCCGGGACCTTTTAAGCACATATCATGTTGCTTGTGAAAGCTATCAAAGTACATCGATAACTTGTCCTGAAGAATTTCGGGGGGAAGGGAAGACAAACGACTGTATCTGATTTCAGGAGTCGATAATTAAATCAAGAAAAGTTGTGAAGTGCTAAAAAATTAATTTTGTCCCTGGGGCAAAGCGATCGAGTGTGGACATCCTTGAGCAATATTGAAAGGGCGGCCATCTATTCGATGTTTCTGGTTGTCCTGATTGCTTTTTATCTCCTGAAAAGTAACACTCACTTCCTCGTGTTGGATTTGATGTGCCCGATTTATCTCCTGTGGGAGGATACTCACTATCACTGGTTGAAGATTTCAAGTTTTGTGCTGAAAATTTTGGTGAAAAATATTTTGAATTTTACAGTAATTTTTCGCCAAAAAAGTAGGTGAAAAACTTGAAACATTTTGGTGACCTTTTTGAACCTTGTGAAAAATTTCTGAAAAAGTGCTGAAAAAGTTTTGAAGTTCAAAAAATTCATGAGGAAGTTACAAGTTTTTCACTTGGTTTTTCACTGAAAAATTGCTGTAAAATTCAAAACATTTTTCACTAGTTTTTTCACCAAAAAACTTGAAATGTTCAACCAGTGTATCATGTAGAGCTTTGCCGGCATCACACATCATGGATTTTCCTTCATTGCTGGGGAACGTCACTGAATGTGGCACGATGAAGTGAAAGCGGGTGAGGCCACGCACTCCCAGGCTTTCCCATTCCCGTTTGCTTCCAGTATGTATGGCACTTGAATCTGACAAATCACATGAAAATAGCTGACCCACACAGTACGCCGCTGACCGGAAGCAGAGTAGTGTGGCAAAAGACTCGGGGGCATGAAAAGGAATAATAATTCGCCACATCTGTGGTAATAGCCCAGCCCCGAGTTGAAAGGGATCCACACACTGGATGTTTATCTTGAGAAGCACGGAAAGTAGGTGCGCACGCACCGCGCGCTACTGGGCTTTCCCCTCCCTATTGGGTCTTCGTACACGAGGAAGGGTGCAGAAAGTCATTCCGCACAGGATAAACCTCAGCGATTGGGATGCTACATTTGAACCAGCATCAGTGGAGGCCTACAGTGGTCAGAGTTAGTCTGAATACCGGGCCCCAGCCAAAATAATGAGCAACGTACAAACAATCTCGGAAAAAGGACTGCCTATAGCGAATTTTACAATTGCCCAGCATTACAAAGAGCAGGTGCGTGCCGTGCGGTACTGGGCTTCCATGCCAACTTTCGGTCCTGGATCATGCGGTGGAGTTCAGGCTTGACGAGGGAGGGAAAGAAAGGTCCAGGAACCAACCCTGAATCATCAGAGTCCAACTGCTCAGCGGACTAAATAAAGATTCAGGAAGGGAATCAGGTGGGATGGTGGAACGGGTCCATTTGTGCAACTAGAAAAGCGAAGAATGTCGCATCAATCCCGAGGATTGCGAAGTGATTTGAATACGAAAAAGCCGCAGAGTGAAGGGGAGCAACCATGTGCCAGTGGAAGAAGTATTTGAAGATGAATTCGAATCCCGATTCCGGGTTTATGAACCAATGTGCTGGGTTTCAACGGGCGCAAACACAAAAAAGAAATCGAAAAAGCAAGGACAGAGGAGAGAAAGGAATATTTCATGGGAATTATTCAGTCAAACACTTTGAAACACTCGGAGCTTGATGTAGCAGACAGTTTCCAAGTTCCGACTGAAGAAGGATAAGAAATAATCACATTAAATTCTATTCCAGTGCACTTAGTGCGCTGCGCCATTAACTTTTACACATCCAATGGTTGATAACGACAAGAGTGAGCTTCTACAAGAATTTTTGTGGCACAGCATGCGGTAGAAGCACTGTGGAGCCGAAAACAAGTTAAATTTACCCAGTTGTTAACCAGTTGGACAGGCGAATATAATCCAAGGCATGAGGTATTTTGACTCGTTTGCCCGATAATCACCCGTTCTACAAGTGAATTACACATCAGGAAAAACCTCCCTAGTTAATTTCACCAAATTATATTGGTCCAATGAAAGTTCCCAAAATTATCTGAAATTTCGGCAAGTTTACCAAAACTTCACCTAAGTTCGTAAAACTTGGTTGGTGGCCAGATAATAATGCAAACTTTCCTGAAGTTTCCTCGAGGCTTTTCCCATTTCAAAGTTGCCTGTCTACGGTGGCCGTTACCCGCCAGGTCCATTTTGGGTCGCCATCAATGGTTGGAGTCTGAATTCCACTGGCGCCATAAATGGTTCCCCAGCCATTGTTCTCGGCTCCCCCCGCCGTTCCTAAGTGGGACCAGCTGTGGAATCCTACCTACCGGTGACTCTATTCATCTTGGGCTCAGTTCTGTGGGCAGGCTGGTGGCCGTACACTCCGGAGAAAGCCGGGTGGCTGTACACTTTTGAGTGGAGAAAAAAAAAGAATCCAAAAAGAATTCTTGGAGGTAGGTCTGACCTTTGTGATCACCTTTTGTATATACAAATTGGAGTGGCATATGATAGGGTTTTGAAAAACCTCGGCCATCACTATTTTAAGTGTACTGCAACCGATTGACATGTTCTGCCCGCAGAACTCAGCCTAACATATATACAATATTCATCATCCTCTTATCTATATTATCTATATTGGCTGCCATCACGCATCAACGCGGGCAGAGAAAGTTTAACAGACGCACAGCCGCTGATGTTCAATCATGATTGCCGACAATTGCTCGGTACCACTTTGACGAAGGGGGCAAGTGTGAAGGCTCAATGATTCATGGTTCACTCCATACTCCAAGAGGTTGAGCTCATAAATTAACATCTATTGGCTCATAAATGACATCTATAAAATTTTCCTGGAAAAAATGACGAAGTAAAACCGAATGAATAAAAGCGTACAGCGATGTTGAAGATACTTATCTCGATCCACTCATTTCCTCCAGACTGTTTCCTTCCTTTTTCTCAAGTCGCTCACTTGTTCTCTACCATCGGGAAATCGGATGGTGAACACCCATGGTCACAATTGTCATGAGAACGGCACCTGTATGTTTGACTACATTTCCTGGCTTGTCATCGTGGACTGATGCACATGTGAAAGCGCCGGAAAATCTCCGAGAAATCCCTCAGCAGTTTGCAACTGACGCCAAGACACTGCAGGAGCGCTGTGACATCCTGCGCATGCAATATAGCTATAGCATCAAGTTTGTGTCTCACTGCTATCTCTGGTCAGTTTTTTAGACATGAATTGTAGGAAAACAACGTTGAAAAACCTCAACCGTGAGCACGGCATAGTATCTGCGCACCGGCCGCTTCCAGAACATATCTGCACAACTCTGATTGCCAAACAGATGGCAGAGAATGTGACCGGTACTAATGGACCGAACACCATTCAAAAAAGAATTGCTCTCAAGATGGTGTTCTTATTGCTCGGCAAGTTTATTGGTCTCTTATTCGTTCTTCTATCAGTGTGTTCATTGTTTTCAGGGCAAAGGTTCGCAGAACGATGCATGCACTCAATCCAGGCGGCCCTGCCCGTCGTTTTCCATCCAAGCGGCCACCAAAAGTTCGTTCTACATTGACTGACACCGCCGTGTATTATGAAATTCACCTTGATGGGTATGAAATACTCAACTTCAAGGCGCTGCGAATGGGCCGTGCCAGCGTTGACATGTATGGTGGTCAATGTCATGGTAGTGGCTATATTGTCCACATGACAGTGGTGCCCAATGCGAGGTGTGCTTTCACAGTCGGCCATTTGTATCTTGATCTTGTGGAATCAAGGGGAGGTATCTAGTGCTTTGTTGAAACTAAGTCTCCCAGAAACCCCCATTCAAATCACGCTACATGAACCGAGCCACAATATATGTTCCAATTTCATGAACAGCTTCGGTATGCCAATGTTCAATTGTGCTCTTGTTCTGGATAATACATTGATCGTACTATGTAGGGCTCAATTCCTTCCTGATGTCTCATCCACCGAAGCACCTGCATGTGTCGCTCTCAAAAGCTCCGACAACATTCCGATCGAAGCACTCTGGAGTTATTTCTTGAAATACACGGGACACGATTTAAAGGCGGCCATTCTCCTTGGCAAAACAGAGAACTACATCAACGTTTCAAACGAGCTTCACATGTGCGTTGTTAAATTCTGTGTTGTGTTGTTTTGATTTCATGCGGAATAGACATCTTTTCCATTGGCTGTGGTCCAGAACCGTGCAAAATGCTGTCAACCAATTTGTGCGATACTGGAACACTCACAAAACTCGAAAGCAGAGCAGCAAGTATTTGCCCTGGGGTGTTGCGCCTGAGGAGGTTTTTCAGCATCCTGAGAACTTTGGGCTTCGCCACGCGGGCATTCCGGTGGATCTCAATGTGGTCCGCGAACTTCGAAATACGCTTCCCAAGACTGCTTTCGTTGGGTTTTGCTTGATTTTAATTACGCGCGGTTGCGGCTTATGAATCTCTGGGAAGCCCCGAATTGACTATTTCGACGGGGTGGACCGTTTATCGCAGGATTCTGGCCATATTTTAGTACGAGAATAGTATGTACTTACATTTGTTGCCGTCAGTACTGCTAGATCAATATAAGTGACATGTTGATGCCCGATGTCAAAAGTCAAATTCAACCTCGGCCTTTAGGCTACCCTAGGGAGAGAGGGAGGGAAGAGGGAAGGACTCCGGAGATGATCAAGGCATCACATCCACCCCCCAAGGTGAGCGTGATGTGCCAGGAGATGGGCACAGACTCACGAAGTTACGGCCCGATCCTGAGTCACCTGGTTGAAATCCTACCGTAATCTGTCTGCACCGTTTATAGACAATTACATTCGGGCGCGGTCCCGTTAAGAAATATTAATCGAAGGAAGACTCAAGAACAATCGAAAGACGCCTATCTTAACACCATCGAGCTTAAGAGCGCTCTGCGCAAGTATTTTGGGTCGACTTTATCCCGAACTAATCAAATTAAAGGAGAGACTCCCAGCCCGGCCCGCCTCTTGTCGAGCTTCGGTGCATGGAACGCTCGCTCAATTTCCATCCGGGCCGCCCTCAGCTGGCCACATGGCCGTGATACGTCGAGAGCGTTCATATTAAATTGGATGCCGAGCGTGACTTTCCTTCTCCTCAATGTCTCGCCCCTACCTCACAGCCTTCCTGACATTTCTATGCGCGACGCCAGGAGAATCGAAGTTCACGGGCCAGCACCACCCGTCGCTACCTAGAAAGCATTGCACCGTTCAGCACAACCACAACGGCGCCGATGACTCTGCACACATTCTGAAGGCCTTCAAAGACTGCGCAACCGATTCCGTTATCACGTTCCTACCCGCAAACTACTCTGCGTACACGCCCATTACACTCGCCGGACTGAGTCAGTTTCCGTCTCTTTGCGAATGTGGCGGGATTTAAAAGCAAATAGACAACGTCGTCATCCATTTGAACGGAAACCTGTTGCTTCCCAACAATATAACAAAGGTTCAGCAGGAAATGAGCGTTACGACGAACCAGCCGAACGTATGTTTTTTCGCTTTCGTTATTGCAACGGTACCCATGTTCAAACAGACAATTGCGACTCCTTGGTTTTACTTGCACGGTAATACTATTTTATCCTGCGGTAAATTATGTTGACCTCTTTCAAAGGCAGCAACGTCCAGCTCATCGGTTCCACCGACTTTGAATGGGGTAGATTCTATGGATTCGGTAACCATTGGTGGGACTTGGGAAACCAAGTCGGTATTTCCCGCCATCCCGCTCTCCCAGACCTGACCAAATATCATTTTAGACACTCCGGCCATACCTAGCCACGTTCAACGTGACGAACGGTTTTTTTTTTTCCTTGACAAGCGCTGCTCTTCAACAACTTATATCATTCGATGAAGGTTTGATGCGCAATCTCAAAGTCAGCTGGAGGCTGCTACTTATCATGTGCTTGGCATTCCGTTAACCATTCAGTCACAAGGTTATCAAACCTGTCGCCTGGGGTTGGAATCTGCCTGGAACGAATCTTCGAGTCGAGAATCATTTCATGGATGCTGCACCGGATAATGGGACGCGCTGGAACACGGTTGTATGTGGTCCGTTTTTTTTCTGGTTTTCGGCAAAAACTGATGAGCGCTGGGGCTATTAATTATAGAGCTTCCCGTTTAACACGTAAGTTTCTCTCTTCAAACCAGAGACATGGGTTGAATCGGAAACGACGCACTTTCCAGCGACGGTAGAAAAATAATGACCCCAGTTCATTACCATTCTTAATTTTGTGTAGGGATCAATATCTCCGGACAAAACATCACCGTGGACGGGTACGGGTCTCCTTCAACTAGAGTATAGCATACTTACTTTCCTCCAGATACTACGGCCGCAATGGCGACGACTGTATTTCTGTGATCAATGGAGCACGAAACGTCTTCGCGACCAACGGCTTCTGCGGATTCTCTTCTCATGGTCTGAGCATCGGGTCTTTGGGAAAAGGCGGCTCCTTCCAGACTGTGCAAGGAGTAGTATTTAAAAACTGGACTATGGATGGAGCAGTTTACGGCGCGAGGGCAAATCTCTCTCAAAATTCTAACACTAGATCCTATCTTACCTTGTTTCAGTTCAAAAGCTGGGCGAGCGGCGCCGGTTTCGCAGATAATGTTACCTGGGAAGATGTCACGCTCGTGAACGTTTCAACTCCTATCTTCCTAACTCAAAAGTTCGTCATCGTCATTCTACTCATTAGTATGCGCCTAACCTAGGTGATACCGAAGCTACTTTGATCAGGTACGGATTTAACTCCGTTTGCGAGTAGTCTTCTTTAAAAATAAATATTTGTAGAGTCTGGGGCCTCCTCCGAACGTCACAAGCAACAGCAGCACACATATATCCAATTTCAAGTACAATAACTTCAAGGGTAGTCTGAACGCGAATTGGAGTAAGTCGAATATTTACCAACCTTGATCAATTGGCATTTCTGAGCTTTGTTATCCATAGCGGACGGATGTGCGCAGACTTCAATAAGAATCCAAGCATTTCGATTTGATACGATTTTTTTATTCAGCATGCATCACTCCGGTGTGTTGGAATTTCGTCCAGGGTGGAGACGCGACGCAGAGCATCATCTTCGATCTCTATCCAGGGACAGGTTCGTTGAAGTTTATTCCGTCTGGGATGAACTCAACATCATTACTGCCGTTAGCGGTCAATATCTCGGTGGGGAAGATCGATGTTCATCCATTCGAGAAGCCCGCAAATGAGACGACTGTCATCTGTGACCCGGCGACGCTGGCTCCCGGCGAACAATCGACTTTGGGATTCAATTGTACTCGGGGACCTTATGTTGCGACTCCGATTGTTTAATTTAACTCGTAGCAATGCAAAGAACAAAATATTCTAGCTTTATTTCCTCTAAAAATTGGACCTTCATTGCTACCCACGCTACATTGCCATTAGGTTACCAGAAAAGTTATGAAACCTAGACAATCTCTTGCTCATTTTGTATTTTCTACCCCCCTACAAAAACATCATGATCTCAAAACCCGCCATTCCCACGCCACAGCGCCTTCCAAAAAAGGCATATTCTCACGCTACACGGCCTTTCCGGCCTTTGCCCTAGGTATCTCACCCGGGAACCTGGGGCCAGGTTCCTTACACATATGGTTAGGGTACCCGCGCCCCGTCTGGTTGAAGGTGCCAGCAGAGTTTGCGGGGACGCCGGTCTCGAGGAAAGTGGAGACGGCAGTGCTTTGGTAAGAGGGAGTTGGGAAGAAGTTGGTGAATCCGCCGCCGGTGAAGTTGGTGGCCTTTTCGGAGGCGAAGCTTTGCGTAGACCCGACGGCGGTCACGTATGGGCATCCGGCGGGAAATACGGGTAAAAATGTATCGACGGAGCAGACGTCGGTTGTGTCATGGTTGCCGCGGACGCCACCCTAACAGTAGAAATCAAGCATATCAGAAGGGCGAGCGTGCAGCATAGCGGGATGAACTATACATCACCGGACGAGAACAAGACGGAGATACCCCGGGCGCCGAGGGCCATGTAACCGTTGCAGACTTTGCTATACAATAATACTTGGGTCGATGAAACGTAGTGGAAGGATTCAATACTAACGTTGCGAAGTTCAATCCAAAGCTGGTTTCAAAATCGCCATAAGACGTCGTTAACACCGCAGGTGGGTTTTCAACCCCATCCAAGTAGTTGTGACCAACATGGCAATCTCGAAGACGCCGCCCACCTTGTTAAGTTGCGGTCAGCTGGTGAAAGCTCGGGAGAAGGAAGCGCGCACCGAAAGGAATTGTACTGGAACTCCCGTTGCAATACCTAAATTTTGTATCGAGTTTGACATTCCCTGAATCACGTGAAGGAAACGCACCAACAGTGTACTCGATGTCAAGATTCGCCTCACTTTCAGCGGAGGTCGGGCGTCGGGTGTTTACTCCCCCGTCCAGGGTCAACAATCCGAACGTCGTGTCGGAAGAGATATCAGGACGCTCCAGTGTAAGGAATGACTGTGATGCCGGATAAGTCGAATAACAGTAAGTCCCGGATGACAGTCACGAACCGTGAGATCGGCTGTCTGCGCCCACTCCGCTTCATACCCAGTGACGAGAAGCATATTGGTTGGCTGAGTGGCGGGGGCGATTGGAATCCCGTAAAGTGCTTGCAAGCAGGCAGGAGTTATAACGCCGCTTGCTGTGCTGGTATCGCAGGACGCGTCTACCCGCTTCTCGAGTGGTACGCTGGGAGCCGTGGCGACCAGGCGCGGATTGGGCGTAACAAATTCCGTACTGGGGCTCAGGACATCGACGTGGTCCACGAGCTCGACGGGCAACGAGATGGAGAGAGTGCGTGTAATGGTATTGTTCATAGCCGGGTGCGTAAAGACTTCAAATTGGGCGTCGAACAGTTTGTTTGCTTGGGAGACCGGCAGAGTGATTGACCACCAGTCTTCGTTGGGCGAAATGACAGTCAGCTTCAGCCCTTGGGCAGATGCAAACGTAGTGAAGGCTGACACCGTTTCAGAGGAGGGCCGCACGAAGGATTTTACCTAGTCTCTCGTAGACAGACGCTACAACAGTTTTGGTGCTCGTGCCTCGCATGTTGTAGTCTGTTGATAACATCGATGCTGTGATCGTTGGCCTGCTTATTTCAAATCATCGGAGTTTCAAAATATTCCCACGTTCATACAAGAGACAGCGACGCGTCTTCTCGCTCTTCCACCACCTATCGCACTCTTACTCACTGCATAAGACGCGTAAAACCACGCTCGACATCGATTAGTGAACTCCAATGGACGAAAATCCCCTGCAACCGCCGGCTCAAACACCTATTCAGCTTGTACGAGCATATAAAAAGACACCAGCACCGCTACCTATCCCTTCTGTCGAATCTTTTTGCGGCCGCATCTCCGATTACACTCCAAACACTCCAGTTACACCAGCTCCCTCCTCTGCATCCTCTCAGGTCTCGTTGCGTGCCCCAAAACGCAGTCGTTGGAAGAAAATTGACAAGGTGCTAAAAAACTGGGGATTTCGAAGTCTAGGTGATTTTCTCGCCGCACTCTTTCATCCCCGCACTCGTGGAGAAAAGGACCACAGATCCAAGACTCATAGGCAGGTACTGAGCGCTTTTTTGAAGGGCAGCTCAACCAAGTCAATGGCGGACATCATTCCCCTGATTTTTCGCCACCACGCGAGTCGCCCCAAAAAGAGCGATGCGGACCAGCACTCTACCTCCTTCTCCCCTTATAGACCTCTTAGCGATATTCGATACGCCCAACCGTGTCTGTCTGCATGGGCAGCATGCCTTGTCGGTGATCACGCATATTTTCGTGTCGGGAAGATGGCACGCAAACAGCGCACCGAAGGGAAAAGTCGCCGGCATCTCCGCGCTACAACGAACGGACTGACGAGAAGTACTGACCTTGTCGAGTGGGAGGACATCGAGTTCTGCGGAAAAAATGGCTGAATACCTCCAGCGGAGCAAGGAATATGCGGATGTTTTGGAGGAGATGGAAACTCTGCGAAACGGCGGCGCGCGCAAGACCCAGTCCACAAATTTGGACAATGATCTCTCTGGCGACGAATCCAACTCATCGACTTCTTCCTCCGACTCCGATAAAAATCAGCCCCAGAATTTGGGTCGCATTTCTTCGCCAGATGATCGCGACTCCATATCATCTACTCCTTCATCTTCTCCCTCTGCTCGTAGTGGCGGCTTCATATCACCTGCTCCTTCGTCTTCTCCATCTGCTCGTAGCTGCGGCTCGGCTGCATCCCGTCTGGCCGCTGATTGTGTAGAAGAGTGGGATACTGTTGATCATAGCGATGAACCTCTCTGCAGCGGGTCAGATTTGGCGGTGAGAGTGGACCCCGAAACTGGCAGATTATGCGATGATTGGTATGAACCGGAGGAGTTCGAAGATCTCTTGAAACGGCTGTGTGGCCCGGATGTGGAGGAAGGAAAAGAGGAATCAGAGGGCGAAGAGCTGGAGAGCGACGAGCCAGAGAGTGAAAGTGACGGTGAAGACGAAACAAGACAAATTGGAATCTAGTACACTTGAGTATCAAATACAACAGTAACAACGTCCGAACGAAAGCAATACAATATCAAATAAGAATATCAGTTCCAATGCATTAGTTTTGTGCGGCGCGCCGTCGGGAAGTTCTGTAAGGAGCTGAGTACGATTGACTTACTTCCGCGACACGTTGCAGGGGCTTCCGTGCGGCTTTCTTGGCTGTGGGACGCGCAGGGTTTTCCGTATTCGTGACCTCCTCCAGAACTCGTCGCTGCCGCTTAGGTGAAGGAGGAATAGGGGACGAACGCGGGTGACATCCTCCTCATCATCAGTACTCAACTGGTCGTCCGAGTCGTCCTCGCCGTCATCCTCCATCGTCCTCCGATTCCGACATGTAAGTGTTCTTCTTCTTCTTCTGACGAGTCGCACGCTGTTTTGCATTCCGTTCTAACCGTTCAGTCTCGCGCTCGGAGATGATTGTTGACCGAAGACTGTGGATAACAGCATAAAGGCGAACGCGGTATCCAGCGGCAAAGGTCCATGAATGTAGAACCAGCTGGAGCTTTTGCAGAGAATCAAGAGAGAGGAGACTGCCTAGGATTGTGCGAACGAGGGAGGTTGGAAAAAATGAAGATCTAGGTCGGTTCTGGTGAGTCCTGTTTTTGCGCTCAGCCCGACGGACAGTCTCACCAAATTCAGTAAGAGTAGATTCAGCCTCCTCGCGCTCCTTCTTTGTCAGCTTCAGCTTATTGTCCGATGCGGTGATGGGTTCAACGGTCGGATGAATGAAGAGAGGGAGCTTTACGTTGCGAGGAAGCGGTGGTGTGGGGAAACTGAGCTGGGTGTTCTCGCGGGCAGCACACAAAGAGCAGGGAAGACGGCGTCCAGCGGTAATGCAGTCCAGGGTGGTCGTTTCGAGGGGAGGGTTCTGGTAGATACGATTGAGTGCTTCAATGTAACACTGCTCTTCTGTCAGAAGCAGGGCCTTTGAATGTTCGAGCGGCTTAGGTTTCTTACGCGCTTAGATTTTGCCGCCGTAATGGGTGCAGTGGACGTCGACGTAGCTGCAGAGGGACCTATGGGATACAAATTAATTACATTCGCATTGAATTTCGAATTATAAACACACCTGCAATTTGTTTCTCAGCGGCAGCAAGATGAGTCGGCTGAAACAACACCACTCCCCGCGCGGCAGTGTCAGGGTCCCTTCCAACGCGTCCCTTCTCTTGGCAAAGCTGATCTACTGTGTCCGGAATGCCGAGTGAAATGCTGTCTAGTAACGCCTTGACATTGAGTCTGTTTGCGAACGCGATCGTTGCGATAACTACTTGACATTCGGGATCTTCATCGAGTAGCCGAAGTATCTCCTCGTTTTCCTCGCAGGATCGTAGTGAATGGTACATTTTCAATCGGCGGAGTCGATGGGGTCCCGGAGAAAGACGCGAAGAACGTCGTCGATGGTGCGGCAATGGACAACGGCCTTGCGGCGTGAATTCAGATAGGGAAGAAGCTGAGGGAAAATCTTCCCTCCGACACCATTCTCTAGGGGTTCCATAATGAATTGCGTATTCGGACGTTCATTGGTGCTCCGGAAGATATAAAAATTGTCCCCAAACATACCGAGACTTGAGCATACAGATTTGGTGGCTGAACCAGGCTGCAGTGTCGCTGAGAGAGCCATGATGGAAGCGTGGGATGGGAGACGGCCACGAAAGAATCCGCCAATATGCTTGAAATCTGGACGAAACTTGGCGCCCCAGATATTGATGAGATGTGCCTCGTCGGTACACACTGCGTTGAGGCCCCCCGTAGTCGGAGGGTGTGACTACGGACGTAGTCGCATGGACATGCGACTACGTTGTGGCCCCCCTTGCCGATCTGTGACCACATCTGACTACCTGTGCCTACGTCCGTAGTCACATGTTGGCCTTGGCTACCTATCACTATTGAGCTCAAATTTTGCGTAAATAGTTGCTATTAAGTTGGTAGAAGTTTTAATAACTTTGGTTCTGTCGGTTTTGACAACTTTGGCGGCGGGAGCAACGGTCCGCAATCGTGATCCGCTGTGACGTAACATGAAGCTTCTATTCCACCACCGCCGCTCGACCACCGCTGGACCACTGCTCACTCACTCACAGATGGCAAAGAGCTTCAGGGGGTGCATTAATGAGGAAATGAGCAAAAGAGTGCAAGGAAAGACCGGACGAGCTGTGACTACGTGGCGTAGGCAGACGTAGTCAGATGTCCTGACTACGTGCCGTAAGCGAAGCTCCGTACGCGTAGTCAAAGCTTCGCCTACGACGTCTGACTACGTCCGTAGTCAGACGTAGTCCGATGTAGGCCGAGCTCCGTACGCGTAGTCAGGGTCTGACTACGGGGGGCCTCAACGCAGTGACAGCTGTACACAAGGTTGCTGCGATAGACGGCGAACGCAGTGATTTCACGCCAAGCCTTGTCGCGTAGATGCTCGGGGTCGACGCATATCACATTCCACGACTTGCATTCACGAATTTCGTGCACTAGATTACGTCCAGCCTTGCGCGCCGCTGTTACTGTTTCATGGCAATATGCGAACGCTGGAATGCCGAGTTTGCCAAGCTCGAGTACCTAGGAATGTTTTATATAAGCGCAAGATATGGTGTAGAGTCGTACAATGTTGGCGGCAAGACCCTTTGTCGACAATTCCTTGTGGTAGCGCACCAGTGGGAAGATCTGGGTAGAGGTGACGGTTCCGGGCCATTTCTCGGAGTATAAGGATCAGAACAGCAAAGAGGGCAGACTTCCCTCCACCGGTTGCCATACAGCACAAGATAGCTTCGCCGTCGAGTACGCGTCTGACTAGATTTTCTTGTGAAGGTTAGAGCCCGTCCTTCCACTGCGGGATTTGCTCCTTGACGATTGTGCGGGCGGTCCGGAGTCCTTCGGGATCGCCCCAGCGATACTTGGGTGCCATGGTGGCCGACAGAGAGTGAGGGAGGCCAGAGTAAGCAGAAGAGTAGTAGCGGCGCGCGTTAAAGGTCGTGGGAAAGGAATTCAAGCTCCGATGATTTGTAATAAGCAGGCCACCAAACACGGTGGCGCAGTTAACAACAGACTAGATTTTACCTAGGGGTGAAATAAATTGGGGCAACGTGAGCTGCATATAAATGAACATAGAGAGTACGCACCTCATCCTTCGACAGCCATTTTCGGAACTCGGAGCTTCCAGGTGTAGCTAAAGACGCCAGCTTGACCTCCAGACCAGCCACATTGTTAGAAGCGAGCGCAACGCGGAGCGTCAGTCAAGGGGGAATCGGGATTCGAATTTCCGACAGGGGGTAGGGGGGAGGGGGGGTCCCGCGAGGGCCGAAAAAAACTTCTACCTATATATTAGCAGGTAGGGGAAAGAGCCTCTAAAACACGTCTATGAGCCTTTAGGGGCTCAAGTTCACCATTGGGAGCCCAAACAGAGGGCTGTGGTAAGCTGTGGAGTGTTCAGTTCAGTTTTGTAGACCAATAGTGGGCCATATGACAACGAAAATAAGTCAAATTTAATGCATTAGTACTCACATAATAGTTGGACACTGGAACAATGCCCTCAATGATGTGGAAACAAACCGTGAATTTTGTTGGAATTTTGTGGTGAATTGGGGTGGTGGCGGTGAGGACGCACATGACCGGAAAGAACGGACCGCCGCTAGGGGTGGGAAACTCCTTCCCTTTATGGAAGGAGGGAGGGGGAGGGGGGTCCAAGGAAGGTTGAAAAAAGCTTTTCGACCCTATATCCTTTTTTCGAATCCCGATTCCCCCTTGGCGTCAGTGTCTGGTAGGCAGGCGCAGCGCCCTGGCTAACGAATCCGCTCGGAACGGCTGTACGCCGCTCGTGGACTGAGTGTGATGTTTGTCGTTGGGAGCGGAGAGTGTTTTACCGCCGTCGGTCGAAGGATGTCCAGCTAGAAACAATCCAGCAGACAAAGAAAAGCAGTAGGAAGCAAATGCGAGTGGAGAAAATGCGGCGCAGGACATGGAAATCCGCTCCACGCAGAGAATTGAAGACGACTTTTTGCTTTAAAAAAAGATTTGAGACAATGGCAGTTTTTCCAGCATGACCTTGTAACAACGAAATTGCGCGCTCGCGTTTGATAACACAAAGAAAGAGTTCTCGAATGTCTTTGAGTTCGAAGTCCAGATCTCGTTCCCGACGAACGTTCAAGAACAGAAACAGATTGTCGGCGACTTGACTTTCTCTAATTCAGAGCGCCCAGTGGATGCAGAAACCGAGCCGACGAGAATTACCCCGCCATTTTCAGTGCGATTTTTCAGACTTTTTGGAGCAGAACAGTTGAGATGCCACAGAACGAGGAACTGGCTCCATAAGACACACGCGAAGGGTTGCTACCATCGGCATGATGGTTCGGAGAAAGGGGCAGTGTTTGGCCGCGTTTGCCATAGATTTCCTTTTCGAGGCTCTCCTTCCTCCTTCCTCCTCAAGTTTGCCTTGCTCGACGAAAACGAACTCCTGACAAATGAACCTGGCAATCGTGTCCAGGGATCTGTATCGACACCGCTATCGGGCCTGGTAGACCTCTGTGGTCCACAAGAGTCGTCGCTTGCCGCGTCCTGCACTAGACCAAGACCATTACGTCCTCTTGCGTGTCAAGCCGTCTGCTGGTCTCGTCGTGCCCCACACTGCATCTCCTTTCCTTGGGCGCCGTGCGCCTGTAACCGGAGAACCTCCAACGCGGAGCACCTCTTGAGATCGAGTATCTGGGTCGGTGCGTGCGCTTCGCCTTCTGATTTTTCGCCTTTTCTGATGCTGCATTGCACAGCTGCGCCCCTGTGGGATCGTCCACCTCCCTTGGCTAACGTCAGGTCTGTGTTGGGAGTATGATCATCATTCAGGTGTCTTCTGCCTCACGATATGCTCTTCATGCTGATCTCGTCTTTGTACACTCCACAGCTGCCGCTCCTGGCATTTCTCTGTGCCCTTCGACGGCAGCTATGCATGCCTCGTCCTCGTCGCGCGCCCATATGCTGCTACGCACACGTCGCCAGCTATGAGCGGAGCCACAGCTCATACGTTGTCGACTGGCCCGCGACGTCCGCTTCCCTTCGTTTACAACGGACTCTTCGTGCGAGGTACGCCCGCGTTCCCATCTTCCTCTATTCGACGGCATCTTATTTTCACTCCTCTCTCGAAGGTGTATCTGCGCTATTGCGAATACCGTTAGTCCGCTATTCGTGCGCGATGAAGGGTACGTCCCAGTCCGCTTATCCATATTCTACTGGTTCATTCACTCCCACAGCAGATAACCTTCCGCCGTCTGTCAGCCTCCCTGGAACCCGCCCTCTCCGCTGCGCCACGCGACGTCCCTCACCGGCAGCACCACCGCTACCACTACCTCGGCGCCACCGCTGAATCATTCCTCTTGAGGTCGTCCCCGACGCCCGCTCGTTACCTCGCCCGAGAATGCGCGCTCGATGCGATCTTCCGCGGGGGCGACGCTTTCGTTTAGCCTGTCCACCCGTATTCAATACTACACCTCCTTCCTCCCAGGCACGTCCCCTTCCCTCCCCTCCTTCGCCTTTCCTTCTCGCCTCTGACCCTGCGCCAGCCACTCTGCTCCACAGATAGATGAGACATCCGACGCGGTGCTCGCTGCTGCTTGTGGGCGACAAGACATTTACATGTACGTCACACCCTCCCGCTGCTCCCTTTCCCGAATACTCCTCATTCTCACTCACCGACTCCCGCTCGCAGAGGAAATACCACACCGACTCTGCGCTCGCCCTCGAGCCGTCCTTGTGCCATGCGCCGGCAGTGGGTGTTCATGAGCGACATCGATGTCTTGCTCGGCACCCATGCGTGTGCTTAACCCTAGTCCAGTTCGGGCCCTTCACATTCGCTTCACCACGACGGGAACGACGATCCACAAGCAAGAGTCACTCCCCTGCCTTGTATTTCTCGCCCCAATGGATTCTCGTCCTCGGTCGGGGCACGCTTCGCTCCCGCGGTCACGGAGGCGGGGCTCTCGTCTCGTTTCGTTTCCATTCTCAGCTTTCGCCCCTTCTTCATTTCCGCCAGCGGCCCGGCTACCCGGCCAGCATCACCTTCCATATACGGAATCGACTTTTCATGCTATTTCTCTGAAATGGCGGGGACGCGACCTTAGCCGCTCCGGGGGTGGATAATGGATCATTCGCGCACCCGGTGCCGCAGTGGTTAGGAGAGATGGGTCGTCTTGGGCGATGACGATTTTGGTCGTGGGGCTATATTTCCGAGACCGAAGTTCGGTGGCGACGTTGCTGAGCGTGTGCGGGAGCAGCAGGGCATGAGGTCTGGGTGTCTCCGGCCGCCACCTTCTAGCGGTTGGAGGTGATGCGAGATGACGATTTTGGCTGGATGCGGGGTGGTGGACTCGGGGACGTTCCAGCGAAAGCGGAATGGTGTAACGAGGACTTGACCGGCTTCTTAATCGAGCTGCGCTCGCGCTGTGGCACCGAGCAGCTCGGGTCCAAGGTTCGGCACGTTACCGAGGGGTGGGTGTCGCGCGCGAGAGACTTCGCGCCGGCGAACACCGTGGCCGACACGCCGCCGCTCCGCAACCCCAGTTATGTTGCTTGGGGGACGGAGTGGGTGGGCCTCACGCGGGACGGAGGTGTGTGCCTTTGCTTCGTTCTTATCGTGCGCTCGTATTGACCTGCGCCCACAGCCACCTCGACACCATCCTCGCGACCCCACCGGCCACAGACGTAACCAGCGCGGACGACGATGAGATGGGATTGGATAGTAGCTTGGATGCGGTGAGGTGGAGAAGCTTGGTGTGAATGACGTCGATATATGGAGCGTGTGGCATGCCCTCCTTGAGGACGTCGCATGCCGTGCCCAATTCCTCACGCGTCGCAATGGCCCAATTGTTCTACACTCACCAACCCGACTCAACTTCCACGACATACTCCCCTTCGACGAGCAGCGCGCGCGGGCGCAGCGGCCTATGGGCACGGTGCGGGCGCAATGGCCGGTGAACAGTGGGGATTATGGGGTGAGGGTTCTCGGGGTGCGCGTGCTACATTCCCTTGCCGCCTCCGTATTGTGTTCTTCGGCTCCCCTTCGTTCTTTTTTCCCTTTATTTTTGCCTCATTACTTACATTTGCATCTACATTCTCCACCATCCCTCAGTACCTCTTGCATGCCTTGCGTCCATCCCAATCTCATTTGTTTTCAAGGACTCTTCTTCTATATCGCTGACGCCTATAAGCTGTGTATTCTTGCACGAGTGATGGACTCTCGAGGCCGCCTTTTCAACGGCGAGTCCGACGTTTGGTCAGCTGCAAGTAATTTGGTGAGATGCATTTTTCAGCGCGCTCGATAGCAGCTTTTTCCTTACCACTCCCATGCCGCCCACCAGTCCATTGCACACGCAGCGATCGCTAAAAATTAAGCTCATGCAACTATTTGGGTGCCGGCGGAGAGTTTCGATCACCTATTGATTCTGCACCCGCTCTCGCACGGCGCACTAACTGCGCTCTCTTTGTCTCATACCAGTACCATCTCGGACGTTGTCCGGTTTTCTCTGGCTTTCTGGGCATCTTGTTCCCGCGCTTTCGGTTCTGTGTATGCTATCCTAGTTCTTCATGATCACTGTTTCTGGGGCGTATTGCTCGATCTTCGGCCAGGGCTGGATACTATCTTTGGCCTGGGAATGACGCGTTTTGGATGATCATTTTATGGAGAATCGCGGGCGATCGTAGCCGGGCGATGTTACGTCCATTCGCAGCACGGGAGATCTCGCTTGGATTGCGGCCTTTGATTGTGCTGCTGCTGCTAGCTGTAACACTGTTATGCCTTGCGACATTGCCCCCGGTATTCAAGGGAGTTTTTATTCTTCTCATTTCTCACGCCTCTGGCTATACTCCCCGTGTGGGCGACCCACCATAACTCTAGGTTAATCATATTCCCGTACATACCGAATGCTCGTATCTGAGAATGCCTTTTCCCTTTGGCGCGCGAGGTGTCAACACCGATGCGTATCGTCGGTGGCTACCCTCGTAGGTGATTTACTTCAGCGGCTCGTCCATTCTGACAGAAATTCAATTCGGAACTCACAGGCTGGACTTCGCACGGTTCTGGCTGACTATCTAACTCTGGTTATATGTTATATACCACACCCCTCCCTGTAGTATTTTGGCTATGTCGGACCGAAATCTTGACCAAGACCTTGGGTCTCTTAGGAATTGGATTCGGAGGCTTCTTCCGGTTCTCTCACACCCTCGCGGTCAGATGAAATTCATACTATATACTGCGGGTGCTATTTGTGGGAATTCAGTCGGTGGCTTTGAGGTGACAACAGGTTTCTTCCATGTGCGAACGTAGAATAACGGAACGGCAGGCGAGGAGACTCAACGGCGTGGGCATAGAGCACAGCAGAACATTTTATTGATGGTAAAGACAGAAACGAAGGGCGAGTGGTCAAGATGGATCTGGAAGGTAAGGGAACTTGGCTAATGCACATGAGATGTCAGAGGGAAAGAATGTAGACGTCCCAAATTTAACCTAGTTTATTGCTCCCTTTACAGGGCGGAACCGTGGAACTCAGAAATAGCGGGACCGCCTGAGGTGCACATAATCAGACACCGGGTCCTTGAGATAGCACCCTTTAGAATAAGAAATAGGCTTGAATTCCAGTCAAACTTCCCAAAAACCTAGGGTTCTGGGCAGATTGGCCTAAAAAAAACAGGGGTTCCCTCAGCTTCAGCTAAATTGCTTGAAATAACCTCGAATTTCAGGCGATTTCGGGTCGTGGACCGTCTTTTACCCCTCATTTTGGCCTAAACACGATTTATTCTAAGCGGAATACCCTTTGTAAGAGAGAACTTGGGCCCAGGTTTTCGCTTGAGGAGGATAGGGTACTCGAAGTCGGCATTTGCGCAAGAGACATCCGTTTTGGGAAAGACGAGGCTCCCAGAACTTCGACGACGTGTGAATCCGATTTCGGGAACGGGGTGGGCGAGGCAGAGAAGAACAACGGGTGGTCAGCGGGCGCACACGGAGCTGAGGTGGGTTTGCGGCGGACGCAGAGGAGGGCATCGCATCGGTGGGAGAAATGCATCGCGCTCAAGACGGATATGGGAAACTGCATTCATTAGCTACGAGCCAGCCGAGATTCGTAAAGGGTCATACCTGCGCACGGGTCGAAGCAGATTTCGTCTGCACGGAGAGTCGTGTACATCACGGTGGCTCGTGTCGCTCTTCAAATTGCGTCAGCCAAGAAAATGAAGGGAGCGCGCAAAGATACACACCAGGGGAACAGACAACCGGCCAAATTCGCAGCGGGCATGCATTCGCCGCAGAAGCGAGAGGTATAATTCTCAATCTAGATATCGTCCAAATAAGCACGGACACAAAAAAAAACGCGAAACATCACACACCGCGTGTATAACATGTATCCGCCATGAAATTTATGGGCCGAAGAAGGTTGGGCCCAAGAAACAGAGTCAAAGATAGAGCTATGTCGCGCAGAGAAGGAAGACAGTCCCAAGACCAGGCGAAGTCCTCATGTCGTCCACGAGAATCGAAAGGCATTTCCCGATCTTACGGGTTCACGGTCCGGCGGAGGGGGGACGGCAGAGGTGCGAGAGATGCGGCTCGAGCACGGTGTTGCATGCTGAGTGGCGGTGGCTTGGGCGATGGACGTCGAGGACAAGTCGAGGAGTAGAGAGCAATGGAAGAACGACGGTTTGATCGCCGCGAACACGTGATGCGTCGCATGGCGAGATCGAAGGAAACACGACCAAAGTTCAAATATCCCTTGCTGTTTTTGCGAGTGTATCACTTCGTTGGACCACACAAAAACTTCTAGGTAAATCGGAGTAATACGAAGCTGCAACAATCACAAAGATATAACACATAAACTGGTTGAGGCACTGGCGGAAGCACTTTCGCAGCCTCGGCAGAGAACGCGGGAGAGGGGATGACTTACTCGCATCATGCAGACTCAGTTAGCATTGCTCTAATTTTGTTAAAATGGGCTTGATAGGGCACAGAGTGATGGTAGTAGTGCATGTGCTTTTTGTAAAATTGGATCGTGGCTCATTCAGCGTCTATGTGCGCGTACCAGGATGAGATCCATGGCCCACACGTGAGCTCTTATCGGCGAGAATGTTCCTCCGGACCCGCAACACCTATCTGGCAATGTGTTTCACTGGTTCAATTTCAATTAACATTGGGATCGTCAACATGCAAGTTCCGGCTCACACGTCCAACAGTGGTGGCTCCCGTTAGCAATAGGATCCAATTTCGTGGACGTCATTCTGTGATCGATCCCCTCTCACCCGATGGATATTCGCCGGCCACACTATGTTTCCCGACACCATATTATTTATAGCAGGACATTTGCAGGACCGATGGGGGAAAGGGAGCCAAATATAATTCGCACTGTGGAGCCGGTTCAATCCTATTAGTCTGATGTCCATGACTGAAAACGCCCGTGCAATTAACGTGGCGCTGTCGGGATTGTGACTGTCAGCCTCAACATATACATATTGCGTTTCAGCTCGTTAGTTGGGTACGCCAGTTTCGATAACGGCGTCCCGAGTGGCTGGCCTGGGGATACGCAATCATGGATCGTGCTCCGTCTTCTCTGATCTTCAAAATTAACCGCAGCTAAGGAGCGCATGAATGATTTGACGCATCCGACTTTGCTGTGTGAACCTGCGTCAACACGTAACAAGAATTTGACACGCATGAAAGGCAACATACAACACTCGCAGAATAACAGAATAGGCGAGGCTGGCCCACATCGAGGGAAAATCGAAACATGATGAAATTGTATTCCCTGGTCTGAGGGAGTACCATTTTTACTACCGAAGACTTGCGTGTATTGCTGCTCCAGATCTCGAATATATATATCTCGCTCCGTGGAAGTCTTGAAACAACATGAGGAACTATGGTGTCGTTTCTTCCCATGGGCCATGCGTACATGTGACCCCCAAGTCGATGCTGTAGACGCTGCGCGAATGGGAACGAACGTCGGTTCCTTCCATAACAGTGTCAATTAAACGGAACTGGTCGTGCGCCCCCCAATCCGCACACTAGATTGATCACTTTAGTTCATTATAGCTTTGTCCGGTCACCGGTAGATTGTTAGAGTAGACTACTGAATGTCTGTGGTGGCCTGTGACCCTATCTATCTGATCCTGGAATGTGGGGCCACATTCCATTTTCCCTAAGCCCCAGCACCAGAATCTGGCTGCTTCCCCTTTCCTCCTTTCCTCGCTGAACCCCGTTTTCGGTGTCTTTTACTGTCTTCACCCTCTCCTTTCCCTGATCTGGCTGCTTTTTAACGAGAATGTGACTGCTTTAACAAGAATGTGGCTGCTTTAACAAGAATGTGGCTGCTTTAACAAGAATGTGGCTATCAACCATCCTTACTTATGGGAAGTGACGACTCCACATGGCTTCGCTTTTCACAATGCAAGAGAGATTATTTTGATGTACACTGCTCAATACACTATTTATCTTGGCCGACCTTTAGCCTAATAGTTTTTTTCGGGAAGTTTTTTTCGGGAAGGGTACCAAATTGTAGCCCTTGAAGAGCTCTACAACATTCCTTAAATGACCTTAATGATCTGATCATTGGTTGGACCAGAAAAGGCAAAAAACTCGCCGAGATGCGGTGGTTTTGGGGATTTTGAAAATTTCAAACCACATCTTGTGGGTATGAAATTGAAGCCCTTGAAGAGCTCTACAAGATTCTTTAGTCAACCTACTGATCCGATCATTGTTAGGTCCCAAAAAAGGAAAAAGACTCGCCGAGACATGTGATTTCGACATTTTGAAGTACCCCCTTGTGGGGTATCAAATTGTAACCCTTAAGGAACTCTACAAGGATCACATGACTAATCACATCAACTCCCAAGCTAAAATGGTAATACTCAACTGCTCCTGTAAAGTGTGGATATCTCCCCCAATTCTTATCTGTTTTGCTTGTTTGAAAGTGAAATTCTGGGTGCACAAAGCAATGGAAGCAAGTTTTGCTGTTGTTCGTTGTTCAATGTGGATATTGTTATCCTGTGCAAAAGAAGGGTGGAAATTAGTGCAGACAGTATGCTACGTGCCTGTGTTCCTTACCAGGGCTGTTGCCACTGTTGCGACCTAAAGCCGAGGGCTGTCTGGGGGTGCTGGGGCTGGGGCTGGGGCTGGGGCTGGGGCTGGGGCTGGGGCTGGGGCTGGGGCTGGGGCTGGGGCTGGGGCTGGGGCTGGGGCTGGGGCTGGGGCTGGGGCTGGGGCTGGGGCTGGCTGGGGTCCACTGTTGGATGTAGCAGTAACCACTCAACCAGTCTGGTTGAGTGGTCAATGCTATACATCCAACAAAATGCCAACCCGGGTGACCATGTTTATGATTTCAATGGGCCCTACCACTGGTGCAAATCCCGGCATCTCTAATAGTGAGAAAACGGTCATTCTGAGGGTGGTAACCCGGCTCATGGATTATGTCAGGGGAGAAACCGACGGAATTAAGTTTTTTCAAGTTGGAAAAAGAGAGAGAAAAAGGGAAAAGAAGGGAGAATATCTAAGACATTCATAAATCCTCTGCATGATATTTCTAAGGTTCAAATTAGCTGCAGTGCTCTCAACAGCATTTGCCATCTTGATTGGCTTATCCCGGTGCTGAGAGATCCGGTTTTTCAAGGCTTATGGTGTCGGCCAATTTATCGGCTGAATTCACATAAGCCCCAGCAAATCATTTCAAGATTCCAAAAGGTATTTGGCCATGGAAACAACCTCATTTTTGACGGGGATCTGTTGAATTGCATCTGAAAATCCGCCTCACAAAGGTACAGCCAATTCTGGAGGGCCCAGACCACCTGTCGAACTGGCTCTTTCACATGAGTCCGAATTTAGCATGTGTTTAATCTTTTTCAATTCCGAAAGCAATGGGCCCGGACACAACCTCCTTTTTGAGGAAGATACTTTGCATTGCAACTGGAAACCTGCCACATGGGCTCTTTCACATGAGTCCGAATTTAGTGAACCCAATGAGCATATTTGTAATTTAGTTTAGCTAATGCACTCCTATCATTCAGGAATCACAGCACCGCCCATGCCGCATGTGTTCTTCAGGCCACAGATCCGAGTCTTGCAGAACACATGTTGCTGAGTGTGTATTCTGCGCTGCAGTGTGGTAAAAATTCCGTGCAGCACTCAAGGATCGAGAAATTATTCCTCTGCACTCTCCAAATATGTCCAGTGTTCTACTTTCTCATTCAGCCACGCTGCGCATAATTTTCGCATCATCAACTTCTCAATTGGGAAAATACGTGTTTCAACTTGCAGATGTGCGCAAGCCGAGAATAGCGGCAAGCTCTAGATAATCACGGTGGATACCCTTTATGCAGTGAGAATACGGTATCCATCCACCCATCCAACCCAAACACGGTTTTGTATCTCTGCGGCTGAAATCAGTGGGCTCATCGAGACCTCACCAGGGCCAGTAACGAGACGAAACGATGCTCCTACACAGCACACACATCTATAACCACCGATGAAGAGCAGGAATGAAGGGGACATGCCACCATGGACAAAGAAGGGTGGCTCCTGCCTCCGCTCCAATGGTGTTGTCACATGCCACTCCTTGTGCGCACCGCCCTAAGATGCAGGAGCACATCACCCGCTGCTTCCTGCTTTGGCTGTCGCTGCCTCACACGTGCCACTCAAGTGTGTCTCTGCCTCGATGCCAGCGAGGAGAAGCTCGTCGAAGAAGACATGGCCCTGCCCCCACGTCCCCTATGTGCGCGAGCTTCCGCGCCATACGATCCAGGGCCGTTCCCCACTCCCGACTTTATCTTGCAACACGAGGACGTTATGAGAAAGATGTGCTTTCCCAGCGTCCACACAAATGGGCCGCCTCCGCCACGTACGATGTGCCGGAGCACTCTCAACTCCCGATGTATACTCTGTCCTGTGCCCCCAGGTCAACGGCCAGGACAACACGCACACCCTCGCCATGCATGCCCCCCCCTCTGTGCTCAAAATAAACCAGCACAATGAAAGAAGAAATAGAAGAAAACGAGAAGAAGCTCCACACGCACCCACCCCAGCATGATCAGCCCCCGCTCCTTCATAAACCCTGGCACGCCCTCCTCCTCATCCATCGTGCACATGTCACTCGTTGCGTGCTGCTTGGGGATGAGCAATGTCTCGAAGACATAGCGTGACTTTGTGCTGCCTTTGGCGGCATTACTTCTGCCATTCACCGCTATGGGGAAAGGAGATGAATATGAGACGAAGAGAGAAACCACAAGGAGGAGGTGAGCAGGAGCAGGAGCGGAAGGAGGAGGAACGTGGGAATGCGAATAAGGCAGGGATAAAGGACGAGGGAGGGAGGGGAGGACTGGGTGGGGAACCAGGACAGGATATACGCACCAGAAGACCGCACGACCTCCCTTCCCAACAACAACCCACAAGTGGCCAGATTATGCGCCGTCTTAGCGCCGTGATGGCGAGGAACCGCGCAGCATCGCGTGCGGAAGCACCATGGTCTGCAACTGTGGATATGGCAACTTTGTCCACTCAGCATGCTCGGCGTCTGCACTGGGCAGCAGAGACTCTGGTTGTGCCCGGGTGTCAGGGTCCCGCTGGGCAGCGGCGAGGTGAATGATGTCGAGCCGTACGCCATCGCAGCGGCGGCGGCGTGGCGCTCAACACGGCTTCTTCACGCACTTGCTGCCCCTGTGCATGAGGATCACATTTTGACTTGCCAAATTGACTTGCGCCAGCGTGGATTGACTTGTATTGACTGGTGCAGGGATTTGGGTGCACAAGTCAATTTGTCGCCTGCACAAGTCAACACGCTGACGTGCAAGTCACATTTGTGACTTGCACAAGTCAATTTGGCCGACATTGACTTGGGCACATTCACGACATTCTACCATCATTCTGGGCTTGTATTCCCCTTTCATATGATCCCAGAATTGCCTCAACCAAAGTACCAGGTCTTTCTTGCATTTTCCATGAACTATGGCCAATATTTTCAACCTCCCTCCAACTCTCGTGATGTCCATCACAAAACGGCTGGTCCGATCGCTGACTTGTGTCATCCCGGATGATTCTATTGCGTCCAGGAGTCCAAAAGTGCTGTCCGGTTGGCTTGAGACTAAGTACGCCAGCCCAAATGCTGCCAATTGGATCAATGAACGAGTGGGTTCAGATTTCAGCCAGTTTCAGTAGCTATCCCATCCAAAACACTCCATATTTCGTCCAGTAATGAACTGGGCCCGAATTTATCACTAGATTAAGACAATTGACTCAAGTCGATTGGGTGCACAAGTTAATTTGTCGGGTGCATGTGACCACCCGCATGAATGGTCGATGTTGACTTGGATGCATTCAAGACGTCCCGAGGTCAAATTAAGTGTCTTTTAGTCCGTAAATATACTGTTGACTACCTTCATAGCAGGTCATGCCAGCATTTCCAGCTGTTGATGGGTCACATTCGAAGTTTTCGACTCATTGCAACCACGCTCAACCATTAGCAGTTTGTTCAATCCCAGCTTCGGCAGAGTGCCAAATCCTAGGAGTCCCAAGGAGTCTATGACACCACCTAGACACATACTTTATCCCACATCAAGTTCAAATGTTGCATCTGAATTTTGAAGGTAGTTGACATGGTGAGTGAGTTTCACCCCCTTCTGCTCTGAGATTTGGGTCCGGAGCACTCTTTGTAGAGGTTTTAGAGTTTTCGGTTGAGCTCCATGTCACTATTCAACCCCATATCCATCCAAATTGTCCATGTTCAAACCTGAATTCTGCGCGCAGGTCAGTTTGCTGAGAGGCATATGGCCACCTGCATGCATGTTCAACTTTAACTTGAGCAGTATGACGGAATGACCTGCGACGGTGTATTCAAGTAAGTTTGGGCCACGCAAGTCAATTTGCCCCACACAAGTTAATTTGCCCTGCACGAATCACAATGTTAATCAGAACAGTTGAGTCCTTGCGTGCTACGTAGTCATGCACAAGTCAACCTGTCCTGAATACAAATGATAATAATGGTGAACCTGAGTTTCCTCAAATGTGGTGGTCATTTCAGATTATATACCTTTCCAAGGAAAGGTTGACAGGTTTAAATGATCTCGCAGCGTTGCATTGATTGGCTTTGCAATACATGTAATTGAACCTGGGCAGTTTTTCTCAAGTTGGTTAAATTTGTTGGAATCGAATATAGCTGCGGTCATACAGAATACTGCCGAGGTCGGACTCGTGCGGCAACGATGGGCATGAACCACGGCGACACCAACAACCATGATGCCATCAATTATGGCCAGTGACCGCCGAGGACGGTGTTGAGAGCCATATTGGTGTGGCGGTGGAGAGGGGATAGGTTCTGGAATAGATTGAAACAATTTTGCTACAGTGTAGAATATGAGTGTAAGCATGCCCATGCACAAGTCAACGCCCGCACAAGTCACACAAGTCAACCCAGCCAAATTCAAACTCCGCTTGGTACGCAAGTCAATTTGCCAAGTCAATCGGGTATCCCTTCCCTGTGCACCCCACCCACCCATGCCAGCCGCTTCTGACTACGCGCGGTGGTGCTTGCTTTCCAGCTGCATATGTTGTGCCAGGCGCGAATTCACGTCTGCAGGACATGTGCAGCTTGGGCAGCAAGGGTGAGCACGATGCATGGTGGGGGATCACGTGGCAAAGACTTGACAATACCAAAGGTCAGTCAGCAGCGAGAGGTACAATGGCTACTCATACCTTGGAATCCAATTGACGATGATACCTTGGAACCTAATCAATGATAGGTCTGTCATTAGTTGATTATAAATGGATATATAACAAGTATATGCACCTGGGGTACTGTACCGGCGTGTATGGTAGCAACCGTAACGCATAACAGGGCCCCAAAATGTTGCCTAAATCGTGCCCGTAACGCCCCAAAATCAACTTTTGGAGCTGCTTTAGGCGATTTTTCGGCCCTGCAGGGCCGCAAGTTGCCTTTTTCGGAAGGTGCAGACCCTAATAAGGCAACCGGTTGCTAACTTTCGAAAGTTACGTCAGCGTAACACCTCCTCAGCGGTTGCTACCATACACGCCGGTACAGTACTGGCACGTTGCTTCAAGTATGTTGAAGCTCGAGTTGAAGCAACTTAAAGGTCAGCTTGAGACTTCAAGTATCTTGAAGTCCGACTTGAAGTACATTGAAGACTAACTTGAGTATCTTGAAAGTTGAACATCTACCTAAGGAGTCAACAATATGAATTGAACACAAAGTGAGTTGCACAGGCATAGTTTCGAGATGCACAGGCATAGCTCCAGCAGTCTTCCAGATTTCCCCGAAGTATGTCTAAATACAATGCGTCAGAGGTGAGTGAACATGATTATTCGACATACTGACTTCGAACTGATAGATAGCTTGACTGACTTCAGAACATTGAAGAAGACTTGAGTTACAAGCTAAAGTACAAGTCAGTCGAGCCATACACGGTACCAAAGGTCAAAGCAAACACACTGGCAGAACTAGTCCAAGTCTGAGATGCCAGTATCAACGTCAGTGTTGGAGTTAAATGCGAGTGGATATCAGATGCACATGAGATACATATTACAATTTGAAGACTGAGTATGTCGAGTTGAAGAGAAGAAGTACATTGACTTGAGGTATGGCTGAACCAAACATCCAGGTTGAAACCTCCTGAGTGAGATACAGGTCAGTCATTCAATACACAATACAAAAAGTCAATATACAAGTGACCTCGATTTGCACGAGCATAGCTTCCGCATTTGAACTGCGGGCCCATAAATTGCATAGTCCGGCATAGTTGTATAGTTCAGGCTCAAGTACATACCCATAATAGAAGGTCAGTCGGCGTTGAGATGCATTTGTTAGAGTTAACTCACCTGAGCGATACCACTTGGACGATGAGTTGAAATTTAATGAACGATGTTTCAGCCAGTCGGTCCAAGACGTTGGGCAACAGACCTGACCTTCAGATTAACTGGCATCGTTTCGGCATCCGGGAGGGCATCACAGAAGGGCATGGTCTTGGGGTAGTCATCTAGGATGAGTATAAGTAAGAGTTGAAATGACTTGGTTAGGCTGGTTAGGTTGGAACTGACCTTGTAGCGGCCTTCAATTGAAGCGTTGAAGACAAGGTAGACTGGAAATTTAATGGATGATCGGTGAGTCGATGGGGCTCAGGGCATATTCTCCATGCAGGCATCTGGCATGAATGTTGTCAAGGTTGAATGGATTGTGAGCAAAGATCAGACGGAACTAATGGATAACTTGAACTCTCTTGAGTTGCTATGCACAATAGTCAGTCCCATGGCTTGTATACAAAGATAACGGGGAGACACACGGGCACAGTCTCGGTCTCCCAAACTTTGGTTCGATATCTGAGAGCTGCAGGATAGGATCTGTGAAAAATGACTCAGTCATCATCCTGAGTTGAACAAACGGATAGTCTAAGTAAGTGACCGACCTTGGTGCGGTGCACTTGAAGTAGAATGATGTGCATAGGGAAGCTCGAGAGAGAGGGAGCATCTGGGGTGTGGCACACATCGAAGGAGCTTCCTCGATTTCGATCACAGAGTAAAGGTCCGTCTGGACGAAGGGACAGTGAACGCGGACAGAGAGGCAAAACAGTCCGAGCACCGTGTTATAAAATTATGTGTGTCTGTCTGTCCGAAACCTTTTTAAACTCTGCGAAGCCCACAGGTATTTCTGAGCCCGCTAGCACATGCCGGTCATGCCATGTGCATGCCGATCACTTCGCGGTCCTGCCGCTCCAGAGAATCCATCGGTGCTTTCAACCAGCCTCCATCTGCTTCGGCAATTCTATCTCTGCTTCAATCTGCTTATTCGCAGCTCCGCCTCACTGCTGCATTGACATCAAGTTGAAGCTTGATCCGATCCATGAGAGCAAACATCATCGTGTCCAATGGAGTTATTCGGAAGTCGAGGTACACGCAGATGCACAAACCACATGAGCAAAATGCCGCCGCGGCCTCAAGAACAAGCCAAAGGCACTGCCAATACACCAGTTGCTACCTCATCCAAAAGAGCGCCAGCCAACACCGCCATGCCACATGGAGCAACAAAGCAAGGTGGAAAGAAACAGATGGCGGTAGGTCAATCCGGCGGGTTAGTAGGAATTGTTGAATGAAAAGATTTGAAGCCCGGCAGTACTTGGAGTGTATCTGCTCATCATTGAAGACTATGAAGGAAAGCAGAGAGTCCTCGTTCGATTCACTCGTCGGACGAAGCATACATGTCGTCTGTCATGAGGAATACATGTGCAGAGCCACATATTGAAATGAATACATGTGCCTACAGCGATTCAATGCCCGGGCAGCCTCCATCTTGTCTGTCCTCCTCGTGACAGCAGGTTGCCCAAGCGAACCACAGCAGACTGCGGAGCTGCAGCACGTCAACCTTCCAAGGCTTACCTCTGTCATTGATGCCCCAGAACTCCTGCATGAGTTTCTCGCAGCACTCGATGTTGTCAACTGAAACGAAGTCGATTGCGACCTTGATGCAGTTGCTCAAGTTTCGGACCTGAGAGGGATAATCCAGATGTGAGATCAAATGGAATGGGATGGGTGCACTTGGTGCGCGCAGCCTGCTGGTATCATTACAGCCTCCCCCACCTGCTGGTAAACACGGTAGCCTTTTAGACCACATGTTCGCCACAATTCGTCGGTGATGAAGATCTCCTGGCCATTGATCAGGTCGTCGACCTGCCACTCAGGAAACTGGGCACAGAGAAACTTCTGGATCTTCTCACCATCCTGCGCACGGAAGAGGTCCCAAACGAGTGATGTAAGGAACAAGGTTCGTTTTTCAGACCACAACATACCCACAATGCCATCTGGGTAGCAGGATGTGGAGCTGAGGAATTGAAGAAACCGGGAGGAATAGCGATAACGCACCTATGGGTTTGGCGGGTTTGAAAACTTGTCAAGTGATTCGGAAAATGAGTGGCATGTGAATAATCGGAGCAAGGAATCGTACCTACACCAAATTGTAACCGGGTGGTTAGCGCTCAGGTGATTGCATGAGAACAGAACTTCCTAAATTTCTCGCCCGGGAATAGATCCCACATGGTGGTGGAGCGAAAGATGGATAGGAATGCATAGGTGCGACACCATGAGCGTGCAAGGAAACTGAAATGGAGATGTGAACTGAGTGTGCATCTGTTGTGTACGAATAATAGATGGTGCACAATGTCCTCGAGTGCCGCGCACATACACGGCCCTTTTGGGAACATGGGGCGCCGCAGGGACATGCAAAGCGAATTTAAATATGTTGCGGAGTGCGGACTCACTATCGGCATGTGGACTGTCCTTGTTGGGTGTTGCGCGTAGAGAGAAGCCGAGTAAATCAATTGTGTGGTTAAATCCACCACAACTGCCACATGAGGGATCCGGAGGTTGATTGCACACAGATTGAAGATGCAACGAGGTTACTAGTAGGACAGAGAGATTAGTTCCAGTGTCGTTGCAGCATGTTAAGCGGGGGGAGAGGGGGGGGTGAAAGAGCACATCTGATGGGAAGGCACGCAGAATGTAACGGATTGGGAGACTAGGAAATAGAGAATCACCCCCAGGGCAACACAGTGTTCAGAGACAAACAACCTTGGCAGATGATTTCACCAGGGAAGTCCTGGGAAAGTTGAAGTCCCGAGAGTCGAACCGACTAGCAACGTATGAGAGATCATGGCATACAGCAAGACTGCGAATGCAGCCGTGTGTGAAGAGGATGTATCAGATGGAAAGGATGTACACATATGATGTGCGGCACACAGCATTCAAGTGCGGCACATGTGTCGCACTTGCCCTCAAGTGTGACACACTTCTGAATATGGTAATGTGCCGCAGATTACGCGTCAATGTGACAAAGGCAACACATCGAATTTGGGGGCTGTGCCAGAGCTAAATTATTCCCTCCCTCTCTTTAACCACCACCTACCCCACCGCAGTCGGGTGCTCGACACATCAAAAACACGTCAAAAACACACCAAAAATTGTGCAGCAATGGCCATTACTCCTTCGACACGCTCTCCTGCTGATCAGCAACTGATTGACAGCTTATCGGCATGCATACTGATTGAATTTAGAAGTTCGGTATGCATTTTTGACAGGCTGCAGGCAATACTATGGAAAGCCAGAGCACCACGCTTTGAAACAAATGATGGTGATGATTGCCGTCAATGGCCATCCGCGTGTCGAGGCAGTGATTAAGGTGAAATTGCAGATTCTAACAGAATGTTATCCCTGCTGTAGCGCATTGAAGACATTGGATATGGACAATACACCCCCCAAACCTATCCTTCAGTAAAGTCAAGCAAATTATTCGGTTTTAGCCGTGATTTGGCACCTTTGACTGTGTTTCCATCTCTTTCAAATGGCATTGAGGCGTCCCATAGGCTTTTAATAAGCTTTTAGAGACCCTGCGCCGTATATGAAGCACTCACCAGTTGCTGATGGAGTTTTTCCGTCTATAGTTCCGCCAAGAACCGGGTGGGATGTTGAATCACAATCCAGACAAATCCCGCACTGGGAACTTCAATTTGCTTCCTCGAAAATACCCAGGACTTGCATGGAGGGAGCTATAGAACACCCAAAGATAGTTTGTAAGCATATTAAAGGAGCTAGACTGTCGAAAAGCCGTCTAACTGGTCTATTCAACCTATTGGCAACAAAGGACTGGACAGTGTAAAAGGCGGTATCCTTGGCTTGCTCATGTATCATTGGTAGTGCACGGTAGCCATGAATAAATTTAAAAGATCAAAATTGAGGACACCCGAGTTTAGTGCTCGTATTGCGTTGAGTCAAATATGATGGGCCACTTCGGGTATCTCGGGCATCTTGACCCCATCAATGTAGGCGGCATTTTCAACATCTATAATGTCTCTCACAGATCTATGCATGGATGAAAAGGTAGGAGAAAGTTCTAACGGCAGCAGATCACCTCTGCCTCCGTTCTTGGTCGCTGGTTGGACAACTTGGAATAATGGGGTGCATTATACTCTTTCTTCTCTCTCAACAGGTGTTAAATGAGGTTTAAATTCGTTTCAAGCAACTACAATACATAGCCTTTGACTCAGATTCCACTAAAAAGCAGAATTCATCCCATTGAAGTCCATTTCAACTTGCTTACCGCCTTAGGAAATTGGCGGCCGTCACCCGGCACTTCCGCCAATCATTTGTTTCAAAGCGTGGTGCTCTGGCTTTCCATACAATACAGCACATTTGCCCATTTTATCATAAATTTACACCACTAGTTTCGAAATCCAAAATATATGCACACCCCAGTACCACTTTCAGTAAATACACGGGTGTGCTAAACACACAAAACCCTGCTTGATGTTTTCACAAAATAAAACACTGCTCATGGCTTCGGAAGATACACTGGTTCCATTTCCTATATTTTTTCACACCCTGATGAGACTCAAAAAAGACACTGTAGCAGATGCAACAAATATTCACCGCCACTTGTTGGTCTGTTTGGTCACCAAATCAACTTGTGATGTGGCTGTTCTTCTGTCATCATTATCGCGACGCCACCAACACATTTTGTTATGCTGCTGCCTTCCATGCCCTCCATGTAGAACACATTGAAATTGATGCAAGAGACAAGGAGCAGTCTTGCTTCAGTTTGGATCATCCTGAATGACAAGGCCTTCCCTACCCCATCGATTCAAAATCCACTGTTAAGTGCAGCTCTGATGGATGGTACTCAGAATTATGTGCATCTTGAAATGTGGCAGATTGCCAGCAAGAAAAATGCAGACAAGAAACCCATCACCAACCTTATTTGAAAGGGGTATTGTATACACACCACACACTTATTTTGGATATGGGAGGTCTGTTTCTCATGGTGAGCAGACACAGTCATGGTTCCCTGTACACAACAGTCATGTTCCTGTACACAACATTCAGATCCAGTGGTTGACTCACACCTCTGCATTCGCCATCCCTCTGGGAGTCCACTGTGAAGGTGATGGATGAGAAGGTGAGTTCTGAAATTCTCACAACAGGCTTTGCTAAGGGACTTGTTGTGTACAGGTTTGCAAGTTCCATGTCAGAATGGTGTTCATCTTCAAAGAACATGTTCTTGCTTTCCTGAGTCTCGACTTTGTTTTTCAGGTATGAAATACACAATTCACACTTATCAGTGCTGATACTTTGGATTTGGCAGCCTACCTGAGCAGAAAAGCAGGCAAATCTTCCTCCGAGCCATACTGACTTTTATAGCTGTGACTGAGTATTTCTGCAGCCCATCAAGGAGTGGATGGAAATGTGCCCATATGTCAGAAGTAGATGATGGGTGATGACAAATATTTACATGATTACTGCCTTCAGTAGCCGGTCTAGGCAAGGGATCATTTTGACAGATCTTGGCTGATTTCTGGCTGCAGCATTTGACCTACAATGTTCAAACACGTTTGACTGTGTTCTGAGAAACTGTGTTGATAAAACATGTTTTTCCTGAATGTCAAACCTGAGGTTCAGTTTTGCAATTTCATGAACCCAGAACATGACCTCGGTTCAGGTTCCAACCACTAACCCGAACCTGACTTTCCCACCACTAGGCATACCCCTGGGCAGTACTGTGGCATGCCCGTCACTCAGCCAAGGCATAAACATGAGAGTGTTAACACTCAAACCAAAAGAAATACTGAAGCTTAACTTCGAGAGATATTGGCACAGATCAGAATATTCAACATCTGGGACTCTGCAGACAGTAAGTACATCTATCACAAATCAACCAGTGCAAGAAACCAATTAACCGAACTATAGCTTGCCTTCCGCCAATGTGTTTAAGTGCACCCAAGTGCATCTCTGTATGTTTCTACAGCCAAGATTGGCTAGACAATGTCCAATTGGTCTGGCTGCCATCAAAGTTGCAAAAACCCACTAAAGAAGTTCCATGTATCAGTCTTGAGAGTGAACCGATGGATTACCTTCATTTGATGAGCTATTGATGCCAATCAAAAGATCGAAGCCAAACCCAGAGACTACAAATCGAAATTTGACTTGTAGGCTGAGTAAAGTGGACTATAGCAAAGTTCAACAATTAGGCCAAGCCAAAACTACATAGAATGATGGTACTGTACTTTTTCGTTCAATTCGACAGGGTGTGTGACACATGACTTCTTGGACCAATTCGACAATTCAACACATCTGCAAATCAACCATGACCAACCGAAAAAAATCAACAACTTGAACAAAAATTTCGCAAGAATCAGGTTTTTTTTGCAGATTTTGGGTGCCAAATTTCCCGCTATGACATCAAACCAATTCGACAGCTGCCTTGGTGATGCGTGACACACAACCAAAGTTCTGCATTGACGGGTACCCCTGTGATGCATGACTGTTAAATTGAGTGAAAAAGTACAGCATACCATTTAGCACGGTGAATGAGTGACCAGAAAGAGTGGAGACTTTCAGAACTATGGAAAATTGAGTGCCAGTTTTGGGCCAGTCAGTATATGCAGTTGAGCAATTGAGCTGAGACAGAAACACAAGGCAAACATTGAACTTATGGGGAAAAGGCTGTCATACACTCCATTCTACACCGTGCCTGCCTTGTCCTTGGCAGCAGTGGTTTTTCTGGTTTGTATTCAGGAGCAGTGAAATTTTTGACCAATAACTAATAGGTGTGAAAAAAAGGTCCAACAGAGGTATCCTTGTCCCTAAATCTGAATCAGGTGTGAAATTTTTACTCACAAGCTTGAACCTGTGTTCTTTTTTTTTTATAGTTGGGTAGTGACTTTTTTGCCTCCCCTCACCTGTGAATTTCTAATTCACACAGGGGGCAAAGCCCGTGGCAGTAACAAAGTTACTGCCATGCAGGCAGGCGCGTGGTACCCTGCCATGGCAGTTTTGGTGTGTCACACATTCCACAAAGGATTAAAGTCTTGGATTCTGGCAAAAATGAAAGGAGTGCTAAAAATACTCCTTTCATCGTCGCATTCATCTCAGTTGGAAGGCTAACATTCCCCCAGCTTTTCTCTTTCGACAGAATTTCTTTGTTTCCAGTTGATCGGAAAGGGGTGATTAAATTACCACATTCTGCCACACTAATTGTCAAACTGAAAGAGGGACTCTCCGATGATCTGAAAGTGAGTTGAATAGTCAACATTAAACTCCACACTTAACAAGGTGGAAAGATTGCCGTTTTAGGTGTGCCTAGTTTTGGCAGTGTTCCCAACCATCACTATGCTATGCATAATGGGCGGATGTTGAGATTCTGGGGACCTTTGGCCTCTCTGAGTGAATTCCCTGGCGAACGTATGAATGGCCAATTTGGCAGAGTCAAAACAAACAGACGTCTCTGTAAGAAATTCAAACTGCAACTGAGTCCGTACTGACCAGTGCCGAACAGATGACATGGATTTGACAATGCTACGCCAGGTGACTCGGTGTGGTCGTCTGCAAGTTTTTTTGAAGGACAAGTCACAGTCTGATCCAGATGTGGCTTCCTTAACTGAAATACTTCACTCGGAGGAGGATCTTACACGGAAATCTCTGAAACCTCTAGATGGTGCTGAGGTTGCCAAGATCATGGCTGCTTCAAAACCCCTCGGAGATAACAACTATGGAATGCTCCTCCAATATCTGCATTCCATCGGACAGCCATGGCGCTCAAATGTGGAAATTCCGCATCCTCCGGGGTCCCTCATCTTACCCAACATGGCCTTGCACCCATCGGATTACAAGTCTGATGGCTGTGACTTCAGTTGTCAAGGTTCACACGAAGGAAACAGCGGCATTCAGTTTAATAATCCCACAGATTCAGCTCCGTGTACAGGCTTCATTGAACAAATTTGGCAGATCCCACTTCAAAATCACCTTCACACATTTTTTCTTGTTCGGCAGCACAAAGCTCTACCCCAGTCAGCACATTCCAGGGCACCTTACTCATCCCTTCAAGGCTTTCAAGCAACTATTGTCGACGCAGGAAAATCCAATCAACTCTGCATCATTGAACCGCGGCATGTCATAACACATTTGACAGTTTACAAGCGTCCGAAGGGCACTTACGGGATCAACCAGGAATTTTTGGTCATTTGCTGGGCACTGAATCGGGGACACCGTAGTTAATCGAATGCTTGTCTGATTTTTATGTACTCGAATGAATTTGTTCAAGTTAAGTCTAATCCGCGATCAGGGGCTGTGCCGGCCCGCGATCCGAGTTGCCAGCGCGCACTCTCTGGTGCCACGTCACTGACTTGCTCAGCGACGCCGACAACGACCAAGAGGTCGGAGATCGTTGGATCTGCCACACTGGTCAACAGCCGTAATAAAGCACGTGCTCTCACTCCTTTTGGAATTTTCGTGAGCAGAATAGTGTCATCACACCCGGAAAGTGTGCAGTTGGTAGACTCAATCCAAGTCAGTCTGAGCTACTGAAATAAAGCGGGTAGGGCCGACGAGCGGCAAGGCCCGCTACCAAGATCTCCAAGTGGCGTCATTAAAAATCGACTTTATTGTAGTGACTGCTCAAATAAGTATGTACAGTAACGAGTTTATTAGTATTGAGAAAAGTAAATGATTTTCGCGCTTGTACTGCGCACGGCCCGCAGGATTTTAGTTGGCTTTGCGACCTCTTTTGACAGGTGAAACGGAATTGAAGGCATCAACGTGTTGTCAGCGGCATCGTCCGCCCACGCTTTTTCGGGGTCATCGGCGTTGTCACAAGCAACCTGGGGATCGCCGGAGTCCACGCGTCACCGTAACCTTTGTCGGAAAAACCCGGGATTATGGCAGAATTATTTCCGGATTATAAACCATTATAAGGTTATTTTAAGGAGTCATCAGGGAACAGTGCTCTGATAACGCCGTTATCCGGGGCTGATATGACGACTCTTTAGTTATCAGGGTCGGATAATGCCTCAATAAGGCTCCCGGTTTTTTCCGACATTTGTCGAGAACTTTGAGTCGTTCGATGTAGATATGGTAGATCTGGTCGAGGGTGTCAGATGTAGAGATGGTCGCAGCTGAAATATTGGTACCTTGCTGGACTTGTTGCTGCCGCTGCCGGGCCAGACGTATGTGTGCAATGTGATCTGCATCGTTCTCGTAGTCTGCACAAGCACCAGAGAGGATGTGGTGAAGCAGAGCACGACGGCATTCAATTAAAGACATATTATGTGACGGTATAGAGTGGAGCACAAGAGCTGTTTTTATTGTAGGCAGATCAGAATGAAATATGGAGATTCGTGAACGTGTAGCATGATGACCAAGAAATATATCGCGAAGAATGCTCAATGAGGTTTTTTGGGGCAGCGACGGCAGGGTGTCCCTGGAGGAGGAAGCCTCCGCACCCATTCCCCGGGCTGTGCATAGATGTCAGAACAGAAATAGATCTGCGGCACAAAGAACATACGTTCGGGACCATCAATATCCATCGTAGGAGAATGGGTGGAGGAGCACAAAGCTGGAGGGTCTGGAATGGTGAGAATAGTACGAAGGTTAAAGGACATAAATACCTGGAGCGAACGACGCGAGGTTTACGAGGCCGGATGACAGGTAGAAGCATGCATCTGGAACGGAATTTGTACAGTGCACCAGCCAGTCACGGCCAAGAACGAGATCGAAGGGGAGCGAAGCCGAGACAGCTAGTTGCACGTCCAAAGACAAGACAGAATCGCTAGAGCTGCGATACGGAAGGCAGAGTCGGCCGGAAATAAGGGATTCGACAGCGGATAGGCCCGAGGTCAAGACCCAGTCAATAGACAGTAGTGATCTTTCTAAGGTAGAATTGAATGTTGTCGACAAGGGACAGCACACAGAGTTGCTGAGGGGGGCATTGGGAGACGATGGGAGTAGGGAAGAAAGAGTGCGCACGCAGGATGTGTCACACAAGGACAAACATGGCCAAATGCAATTTGCGCAATTTGCACACGCTGACTAATATTATCGCCCCTTTGGGCAGACCTGGTTCCTTCGGGTTTCCCCGATGCACGAGGAGGATGGCATGGTTTGGAGGAGTCAATTGGCAGGAGCGGGGAAGAAGCGCACGACGCGGAGCGTGAGGGGGGGGAGAGGACGAGGGGGAGGCGAGAAGCATCGTGGGGAGGGGAGCGACATCTGGAAAGGCATTTCTGCTGGATAGAACTGCCTGTTCTATATAGCTCCGGTAGAACCAGTACTCGCATAGACTCCCGTAGACTCGCGTAGAACGCATAGTGGCCGTCCCAAAGAGGAAGTCTTTGGAAGACGCTGCGCATCACGGCGACCGCATGGCCGATTCGCTAGCCGACATCATCCACGTCAACGATGTGCGTGGAGTCGTGGACTTGCACCATTTTCACTCTTTGTCTCGAACTCCCATCTCCCCGCTCTCTCTCTCCCTCCCAGTGCTCTCTCTCCGCTGCCCGGTCCCGATGTCTCTCTCGATGGCTCTCTTAGCGTTGTTGGTCTGATGGACTGTAACCCCTCAATAATTCAATCCGTCAAGTTTAAGCCCTCAAGTGCTGCAAGTTGGCGGTTGCGCAAGTGTGCCTACGTTCCCTGGCCTGGCTTCGGTCCTTTGCCCACGACGGCCTTTCTGTTATCAAGTCTTCCTCGAGTCTTATCAAGTCTTCCTCAAGTCATGAAAGACCGCAATCTGCAAGCTCCCCCACAACCTCGTTGTGCCCGGACCCAGTTCAGCAAATCGACCCCTTGGCCAACATTGCTGAAATCTCGTCTTCGTTCCTTCTCGTTTGCTATCAGTCCTCGGGACGCCAAGCGAGCTTTCTGATGGACGGAGGGGCGGCAAGTTGTATCACGGTATGTATCACGGTATGCCCGGAATTCGGTAGTCCATTGTTCTTTATTTAATGCTATGTTTTTTTCCTTGTTCCTCCGTTCTGTCGTGTGCATTAGAGTGGGAAGGATGAGAAAAATGAATTTATCTACTGGCAGTGGTTGCAAACCTGATGTCAAACTGTTCGGTTGATGCTCGCGTAACACCTTATTGCCGACTCTACGCGATTCTACGCGACTCTATGTAGAGCTACATAGAAAACCTGCTTTTCCCATAGAGGCCGACCTCATACGCATCTATATGCTCTACCCGAGCTATATAGCACTACATAGAATGTCCGGGGTTTCCAGATGGACTATTCGAACGTGGGGAGCGCGGGATGGTGGCGCCAACACGGGGGGATTTAGGGAGTTACGTATTTAAAATTTCTTCAATTCGACTCAATTACTGTCTTCGTTCATAGGATTGGGTAACATAAGTACAAAATGCATACGGGTATGGAGACATACTATTTCGCGCATAAGTGGCCATGGAGAAAAGCACCTACACATCCATCTCGTCCTCCGAATCGGAATCATCGTCCTCGTCCGATGAACTGCTAGTCTCCGCGGCGTTGGCCTTCATCCCCTTCAACTCCGCCTTCGTTGGCAGTTTATACAAGCGCAAAACCTCATTGCCGTACTTCTCCATGAATTTAGCATCGGGCATAGTCTTGAAGTTGTCGTTGGTGTCCCAGTGTTGGGGGAGGGGAAGTGCAATGCCGCATTTGCGGTACCTGCGCGAAGGTTGACTGGCAGAGCGTTGAAGTAGTCGGGGTCGAAGTAATCCAACGGGACCTTCCTGGGGAAGCGGCGAGAGATTCTGGACTCGGCGCCGTCGGGATCGTCCTCGCGAGGACGCTCGTCATAACCGGTCCAATGCCCCTCCGCCTTCTTGACAACATCCCGCTGCTCATCGACCCAACGAAGAAAAGACTTTGTGTTGGCACTGCGTCCAACTTTGTTCTTGGCGAGGTCGATGACGGTCGTGCCAAGTTTCGTGGCTTCGTCATCGGAATGACACTCCTTGGGTTTGGCCAAGAGAGCAATTCGACGCGCCCAACCCTGGGACTTGATGAAGTCGAAGCGATTGAATCCGAGCTGTGAAATTGATTAAAAATCCGTCTCGTATTCGACGAGGTAAGATACACGTACACGTTTACGCCGTTTGTATGCGTCTCTTACGAGCGCTTTCTTCGCAACGCTGCCCGGTTCCGCAAGCTCCATCTTCACCTGGCCGATCCACGAATAAACAAAGTTGCGGTAAAACTTCACGAGGAGTTTCATGTCGCCGAGGTTCGTCAGATTTGGGCCGAGACGAGAATAGGTGCCAGAAGCTGCAACCTGCTGGAAGGTTTTGAGCGCGATGAGCTCGTGCGCCATATTGTACATGGATGCTGGGGAACTGCCAGCGACGTCCGGGCACCACTCGAGCAAGCCAAACTCGAGAACGGCTGCAAACATGGTGTGGATAAAGACTTCCTGCACATTCGCGACGTTCGTGGCGGTGATGCTTCGCTTGCCCACCAAGGCGGTGTGGAGAGCGCGGAGCATATTCGCCGTGTTGGCGTGCCTATACGAGAGACTATCCACAAAAGCCCTGAGCTGGGCCGCCGTCCCGTAGCGCATATCGAATGCACCAACGGTGGTCGGACTAGGGAGTTTAGGGATGGTCTGGGCAGTGAATAGAAGCCACAGAATGCGGATGTGTAGCTCCAGAATCTTCTATAATTGAATGTCAGTCAGTGAGTCGTGCGACAAAGAAAAATGTGAATGTACATACCTTCAAACTCTTGTCCTCCTTCCGGACATCACCCTTAGATAGCTGGTACTCGTCTCGAGTCTTTTTCTTCTTTGGAGGCATTGGACCTTGTTTTTTGGAGCGTTTCTTGGATCGGGCCCCACTGCCGCTGCCCGATGCCGTGCTGGCCGTGCAGGGTCGCTTCGTCCGAGATGGTCCTGCTAATGCCAATTCCATCGATGAAGAGCTATTTCGAGGGGGTAATGAGGTCTTTCTCGGGAGGTCGTGGATGCGCGAAGGACAAAGACGATGTGTGACCGTGAATATCTAATCATATCTAATCTCATGACATCAATTTACGATTAAGCCACTGGCAGCCACGCAAAAACCATGCGCAAAACACGCCCCTGCCGTAGCACCTGCCGTGCCTACAGACATCCAGGTGCCTGTAAGGCAGGCAAATTTTGCCTGCCACGCCATGTGCCCCCTGTGTCAGATGGAGGGTGAATTTTTGATAAAATTGAACAATTATGGCACACTATCACCCCCATACCGGTATCAGTGTTAGTTCCATTGGTGAGTAATGCGCTGCTCAGGCATTAACACCATTGATTGAGATCGTTTGCAGATCTTGATGGATCATCTTCGCCTGTGCGTTCTTCTGATTTTCAGAGTGAGAATGATTTTGCAACGAAAGGCATGTAACGAGTTTTTCATCACGCACAAATACCTGATACGCGGAAATATAGCCCTCAGGGAGGAGCAAGATTCAGACGACGACTCGGAGCCGGAGACTGGGGCTGGTCTTCAGAAATCCGATACAATCTGGCAAGACGAGCAAATTTCGTCTTTTGTACACATCGATCAGTTTCGGGTGACCAAAGATGTGACTGTTCAGCGCGTCGAGTACCTCTCCGAAATTCCTTCCATCTGGCCGATCCCTGAGACGCCGACCGCCTTTGTTGTTAATTTGCAAGATCCCAAATTCGAAATCACTGACAATGCTGGTAATTTATACACAGTTGACGCTCTCATCAAAAGCAATGTATTTTTTATCATCTTTATTTGACTTTCAGTGAACTCTGATATGCCTAGGATAACGACTCTTGGCGGGGGGGTACCAGCACTGCTGACTCGAAGGTCACAGTCACGTTTGAGCCGGGGAAACCTGGCATTCTCTGCTGCCAATCTCGTCTCAATTGCAAAGGATGCTTTGCATGTGAAAGAGTCGATCCCACGCTCCTCGATGTCATACAGCGTGATCTAGATCCGACTTCGTGTGATGCAGTTTTCGCGGCTCAGTGGAAAAACACGCCACCAAGAGGGGACCACAGCGGAACAGAAGGCCACATTGTATGTGAATCCCTTCGTCCGGCTCTGCCAACTGTTGCTGATATGTTTCTAGGTTCATGAATCTTGGCAGCGGACTGGGACAGCCACAAATGTAGTGGCGTGCCGATGGCTAAGAAACAGGTTTTTGCTCTGTTTGTATTACCGATAAATGCCTCTCTTTCTCACGACTCTGCATCAGATGTCTTGCGGTCACAACTTCTGGGTTGCATGCAGTGGCTGGAGAAAGAACTTCAAAGAAAATCATCGCACACATACCATCCCCAACGACGTCGATGAGCACCTTCTGCTAAAGCTCTTTTCGGGACAATCACTGACCGAAAATGATTCTAAAGACAAGCCGCCATGCAGCTGTCTTGTTCACCCACATACTTGACTCAAGCTTCGATATTGCCGTACGTTTCAAACCTTTTCCTCTAGCGTCATTCTGACCTGTAGCAGCACATGCTCATATCATTAACGGAATTGCTGACACCCAAAGTTCCATCCAAAACCATCCGTGTCCTGCCACCAGAACTATTTACATTCCGATGGATCCGACCATCCGCAAGGCGCTGATCATCCACAACAGCAATACCACCCATAATCACCCCATGCCTGCATTGACGAAGGCCTCCTTCGAACTGAAGGCTGCATATCGCAAGTGCATTGAAGCTGCGGGCTGTGTCAGAGCAACTGTCTCGAAGGTGGACAATGGTATGTAGTACTGTGTACTCGATTCATCCATCTACAGCTAGTATTGAATTTTACACATGCCTTGGTTCTCCAGCCCCGTCAATGATGATCTTACTCAATGGCAAAAAACCATCCGAATTCGCAGCAGCACTTCAGCTGAACCAGACGAAGAGAAAGATGGTATGCAAAGCAAAGCTTGCAGCTTATCCAGCAGGCCTCGATGTTGGTGGTATGCTCCTTTATTTTTTCAGGACACGCTGTATTAAGTCCTCCATTCCCTAGGGGCGTTTCAGCTATTCTGGGACGAAATGAAGAAGCCCATCGATGAGCGCTACATCCACCGTATAGCCACAATGCCTGACGGCGGAGTCATCATTCTTACCTGCCTTTCTGCGCTCATGAGGCTCCTGGACGACAAGGGAGTCTTGAGTTTTGAAAACGACACTACCTTTAAGCGAGTCGCTGGCGATATTAATGAATGGGAAGTCGTCATATTCTTCAAGGCGTTGCAGCGAGGTGAGTAGTCTTTCTATCAGGTGTCTCTTCCACAACCAAAATTGAATCTTGTGTTTTAGCTGTTAACATTGCACGGGGCTATGTCAACCACGCCAGCACCAAGTTCTTTGAACGTCTTTACGACGAGTTCCAAGCAGTAAAGCTAGAGCTGACGGGTAAGCCAGTCGGGATCAAGTGCTTCGTCCTGGAGGTAACATGAACTCCGACATGGAGGCTGCGCAGGTCCTCGGTGCTGCCTGTTATTTCTTCAAATTGAATGATCCTGAATACAGCAACCTTAGTAATGATACTCCTGGGGAACCAGAATTTGTCAAGTTATGTACTACTCACGGAAAACGGTCAGTCAAATTATTGAAAGTGTCCAGGTTCACTAATCTTCTGTCCTCCCAGGTCTACTAGTTAAATCTCTTGTATCCGAGCAAGACTACAAACGGCTGATGGACTTCATGTACATCAACTCGGAGGAAAAGCTCGATGATTTTTCCGAGTTTGTGCACAGCCTGAGGGTAAAAAAAATCCAGGGTACATTTCTAATATTGTTTCTTTTTCGTTCACGAATTAATTATCTTCAACTGTCCAGATTGGTGGGATCACAAAGGCAATGAGCGCCCGGATTCTTCCTTCCCTGGTTAAATCCCAGTCCCCTATGAGCGCCGAGGACTGGGACAAAACCCCATCGACCACCAATACCGGCGAGGCGCAGCATCACTGGACAAACTCGCGCACTGGAATCAAGCTGTCTCTAGTCGAAGCCATTGAGATGGGCACATCCATTTTTATCCTTTATTAGGCATTTGGATATATCAACACTTGGTCAATGTTGCGAACTGTGTTGTCGGCATTTCCCGAGTCATGTGACCGTGTGCCGCACTTTAGGCACGTCCTCATAGGACGTGTCGCACTTTATGTGCCGCACTTGACAACAATGTGCCGCATTTGACAACAATGTGTTGCGCTTACAGTACAAGTGCCGCAGATTGAGCGCGTGTGTTGCACTCTGTATGTGTTGTGTACACCGCATCTGATCAATCCCGATGTGTGAATACCTCGATCTCCTCGAGATGCACGCCAGCGTACACAGGAGTAAATGGGTGGTGTGGATTGAAGGACAGCGCAGATTGTTCTTCGCAGCGCTGGCATGGGCAGGGACGGATGTCGAGAGCTTGGGAAGAGCGGTGGCCATGTAAATCAGCGGATGTTGATTGCAGAGAGAGCAGTAGAACACACCTGAGAGCGGTGAATATATGCGAGGTGGATACAGCAAGAGCATGCCATGTGCAGAGGCCATCGTGATTGAAAGTGCAGTGGCAGGAACACGATGATTTGAGGAGGGAGATATCGTGGAGGGGAGAATGGTGAAGCTCAAGGGCATGGAAGACAGCGACGGACAGGTGCTAGTGTGCGGTGTGGGCGGAAGCGCGTTGGGGTGGAGAGAGTGGAGGGATGACAATACTAGGCAAAGGTCGAGTAGGCAAAAGTCGTCTGGGAAGGACGGTGGGCAGGCGAGCTGTAGTTGAGGAGGGGCAGCGTCGGCGAGGGAGGGACGTCGTGGGTGTTGGTAGGAAGGTGATGTGGGCGGTGGCACCAGCATGGCAGAAAGTAGCTGGAGGCGGGGCAGCAGGACAGCTTGGAGAATGGTAGTAGTGGCAGGTAGCGACTATGATGCAGCGCGTAGCAACCGAGACAAGTGTGAGTAGCAACCAAAGCAAACAGCAACTAGCAACCAAAGCAGAGCGACTAGCGCACAGGACATCGGCGAGTAGCGCCCCGGGGCATTGGTCACCAGCGGGGTCGGCTCCGGCGCGGTTAATGATGGACGCCGTTGGTGTTTGAAATAAATAGCGTGGGAAAGTCGAGTCGTCGCTCGCCCGGACGCGTTTCTGGGATGCATCACACACGGATCGACACGCACCATACGTATCATTGGGGATGTGAATGCATGTTCGATATCTACATGAACACATTTAACGGGGCTACCGGATGGTGCCGCGTTCGAGGCGAGATTCGTGTTCGTTAGCGAGGTGTACGACATATAATGTAGATCTGTGTGTTTTTTGGCAGTCATTGAAGTTTAATTTCCAGGGGACCCAATACCCGTGCACTTGAGCTGTGCTTTTTGTTACTGCCAGACCTTTTGGTTCTTCCTCTCCCTTGCCCCCAACAGTAAATGTATGCTGCTTTCGTTGTTTGCATATTCGGTCCTCACGCCCGCCACAGTATACGTGAACAGTATGCTCGCAACGTGACCAAGTTGATCCTCTCGTCTCATGCTTCCTGTTAATGCACTATACTAGGCTCAATATGCGGCAGCACGTCTGAAACAAGATGTTGGATAATGAATTCAACACGATCCAGCTGGGAAGTCTTGATGGGACCAACAGCCGGCACACCCATGCTCAGGGACTATCATCTGTTTCAGTGGTCCAATTCGTCACACCTCTGGTGAGCGCTTTTGTGGTGTCCAAAATTTATTTATATTAACGTGTTTGCGTAGTCGGATGACAACTCGGATTACCCCGGGAAAACAATGGATTTATCCGCACCGGTAGCAAGCTGATGATCCAATGGGGCGCGGCGACGATGTGTCACTTATTTCTTGGTTAATAGATGTACCATACCCAGTGCTTGACATGGTACAATTGTATAAAGGTCGTGATTGAATGATGCATGCAGAAGAATGGAAGTTTTCCTAATGCGACAAGCCAGTGAGTATTTGGTTTGGGGTTTTTTATCCTGGAAACACTGCAATAGTAGGATGCGGTGTGGACTCTGAACTCTGATTCATGATAATACTTGCATAAAAAGTTCTGAACTGTTCGTACACTGGATTGAGACAGTGATGGACCCTTTGGCGAAGGTGATTTCTTTTGACAGCTTGTCTCGACGCAGTAGTGATGGGTTCGGAGACTGGGATTACATTGTCGACTATAGCCTGAGAAATGAATCAATGTTAGTGGATTAATTATCCATGAATATTCATACTTGACAGCAATTGAGTTGTTTCCACAAGGGAGGGTGCAGGCACAGTATTTCGAGGACCACTGAGTCTAGGGCAGGGCTGACATGAGCTCATCCCAGGTGGGGTCTGCAGTGCCGAATTGGATGAGCTCATCGGCAACTTGATTTGTTTATCCGCATTCCTGGCAAGTTCAATCAAGGCCCACCGAAATTATGTGAGTCATGCTAGATTAAGGGTACCAGAATACTAAGCACGGTGAAACTGACTAGAGGGAGACAGATGTGTATGGTTAACTTGATGGATTTCGAGTTTGATCCGAATTCTCGCTGGGAGGAACCCGCCACAGCTTCGAGCAGTTGAAAAAATCAAAATGTATGCCTCCCTCTGCTCTCAGAGATCGAAATTGTATGTCTGCTTCTTTTGTGTGCTGTACCTCTGAATACATTCCTCTGTTTATTTTTGTGGCCCTTGCCTGCATGAATAGACAATTGTTCATTAGATCATTGAAGTCGGGCTTCCAAGTGCAAATCAGATGTTCTCCCACGTCCCAGGGTCCTACTTTCGAAGGAATCGGCCAAGTGACTCCAGAGATATTGGCCATTTTGTGCAGACACCAACATCTCCCTTGGTTGATTGAGCACCAATTGAAGCTAATCCACGGATTTGCATAGAGGGAGATGGAATATTTATGCTCGGACATGGTTTTGAATCATAGAGGCATGGAGTATGCATAGTGTGAGATGGACAAATCAATCTAAGGATACACCAAGTGGGAGATGGTCCAATCCAAGTGGGAGACATAGATTGAGCACCAATTGACACTGATCCACGGATATGCATAGTGGGAAATGGACTATGCATGTTCAGACATGGCTTAAATCATGGAGGGATGGAATATGCATAATGGGAGCAGGGATATGCGTAGTGGGAGATGGACTAATCGAAGGATATGCCAAGTAGGCGATGGACTACGCATAAGAAATGAAGTAAGTAGGGATTGGTCAGTGATGTTAATATATTACCTTTTGTAAATATGCTTCATTACCTGGGATTGTAGAGCCTGTTGAATTCTATAAGAGTCGTCTAGGAGTGTTTTTCGATATGCTGGTTCATTGGCTTGTAAAACACAAAATAGAGTGTTTGTGCTGCAGCCATACAAGCCATCAGATGGCATTTTTGCATTGCTCAAACGGATGCTGATATGGCTTTTGAGCCTGCACCCATACCCGGTGCTCTGGAGTCAGTTCTCAGTGTATGTGAGTTATCAAGGTCCCCTCCAGGCATAGGACAGCAATTTTAGCCCAAGTTAGGTTGTTTTTCCTCAAATATGCTCATAAGAATAATGAACACTTGGTTTTACAGGTGAACACAACCACTTGTCACCTCAATAGCAATTTTTCAGTGGCAGGAGTTGGGCACATGTGAAGCCATTGACATGCCTTACATCCTGCTGTATACATACAGGGCCTGATCGGCAATCTCCCATCACACACTCAAGTTAAACCATAAACCACTGTACATTTACCTACCAAAACCCCAGTATGTACTACTGTCTTAGCCCTTACCAGCTCCATACAGTAACAAAAGCGAACTCATCATCATCATCATCATCACCATCCACAATGTACACTTTGCTTCCCACCACCTCCAACTCGCACACTGAACCAGGGAGATCTTTGCCACGACTGAAGGGATCCTGTCATGTTCTGATACCTTTCAGTGAAGAATATCATTTAACTCAATGTATTTTATGAATGAGTACCTTGGGCAAAGAACACTGGGCTTGGATCCTCTCATGTCCTTCAACTCATATCACATTCTGGCTTATCGCACTTGCATATAATGGGTATCTCTTTACAAATGACCTTTCAGAGGTGTACCAACCAAGATCTGATATTGTATACCTCTCTGAATCCACTATGTCTGACTTGGTTAGGTGGACTCAGTAAAACATACAAGGAGCCAGCAATGCTCAGTGTCTGTTCAAGGTTAGCTCTATAGGCAGCCTTGTCTGTGTTGATCTGGATCCACTCTGAGATACCTGTCTGTGTCATGTGTCATAACAAGGCTCTGTAACCACCTGGGGCTTACCACAGAATTAGGTACTGCAGCGCAACAAGTTGAGTTGTGTCCTGAAAAAAAAAATGATAATTCTCAGCGTAAAAATCTGGCCAGCATAGATGTTGGGGTATAATATATTTTGTGTCCCCTTGGCCACTCAAGCCAAGGTGTGTAGATCAGGATTAGGCAATGCTCCACAGGGATTCAAAACGGACCCCCAGGGACACCACCATAATTCTCAGCATAATAGAGCGACCAGGAATCATATCAAACATGCATATTTTTTCCCTCACTCCTCGGTGCTAAACCAAGGGATCATACACTAGGATTGCGCATCATGGCACGGGGAGTCGAAATGAGGTCCTGAAAAAATCAGGACAATTCTCAGCACAAAGAATGGCCCAGGACACATATCAGACCTCAATATATTTGTTGCCACCCCTCTCTGCTAAGCCATGGTCTGTATGACTTGAATAGCCATTGCAGTGCGGGGAGTCGAATTGAGGTCCTGAAAAAATTGGGACAATTCTCAGCAAAAAGAATGGCCCAGGAATCATATCAAACGTGAATATATTTTTCCTCAATCCTCAGTGCTAAGCCAAGGGATCCTACACCAGGATTACACATGGCGGCATGGGGAGTCGAATTGAGGTCCTGAAAAAATCACGACAATTCTCAGCAAAAAGAATGGCCCAGGAGCATATCAGACCTCAATATATTTGTCACCACCCCTCCCTGCTAAGCCATGGTCTGTGTGACCAGAATAGCCATTGGGGTGTGGGGAGTCAAATTGAGGTCCTGAAAAAATCAGGACAATTCTCAGTGTAAAAAACCACCTAGGAAGGATGTTGGACGGGATTATCATCCAATGCCTTGGTGCACTGGCGCTACTCATTCTGTATTACTTGGTGCAATATATCCCTGCTAGCCGGGCACCTAGTGAGAATATTCTGCGCTGTATGAAATGACTATTGGAGCAATTGGACGGGGCTTTTGGTGTGTTCCCTTGTAGCTTGTCATCCGGTGAGAATATCCTGGGTGGCGTCCAATGTCAATTGGACGACTTGACAAGGGCTTTCATCCACATAGCGACAGTCGGTCATGTCCCCACGCTGGGGCGAATATAATTGTCTGTCGCAGACTCAGGGGCATGGCTTACGATCCGGCCAATACATTCCTCATACCATGTCATCTGGCTAGAATGGTCTGGGGAGTGTCCAATGATTATTCCACAGCTTGAGTGGGGCTTTCAGATGATATACATATCTTGGCGATATGGGCAGGTGCTCCAACAATGCCTCCCTTTGACTCTCGTGGGCATGTTCTCTGTCACCATTGTTGGATGATTGGTGGAACCCTTGAACATCATTGATAGACATATCATGTATATATGGAAAGGCATACTTTTAGACACAGAGCACCTCTCCTGCACAGGACAGCCCAAACCGGTCGAGGTGGCATTGGGTGCTCTAACTCGAGCCTGGGGGTCGCACCTCACCAGTTCAACCATTGTAAGAAAGCCAGGTTGATTGGTAATAAATGCAGCAACAAAATTCCGTAACTACAACACCACCTTTTGCCCTCCTCCGTACGAAACACCTCCTGCCAGAGTCATATATTTTCCACAGCAGTGATGGGTGTCATTGCCAGAAAACACCTCTGTGCACAAACCCCCCTGATGTGCTTTCTCTATCGCCTCTACCACTCGGGCCACCTTGTTGCCACTTGGCGTCTTCAGGCATGCTGATGAAGATGGTAATGATGTGCCCCTCCTGGTCATGGATGAGCAGAGGATGTCTCAGATACAAGTGGATGAGATGGGGAAACAGATAGAGAAAACAAAAGAGACTTACTTCCCTTCCCATCCGATATATTTGTAACCCAATTTACGCAACAGTTCCTCCAGCTCGAGAAACCGCTTGTCTATCTCATCTTGTGCAGACTTGCTTTGGCATTTCTTGCCTTTCGTTTTCGGAGTAGGGATAGGGTGTTTCCCCAGCCAATGACCCCCTGTCGGAACTTTTGAAGTGGATGCCTCATGCTCCAGCATATAATGGGTAGGGAGGTGCTTGGGATGCACGCGGCACGTAAACGTGGAAGCTGCTTGTAGTTGGTGCTTGCGCTGACACTTCTCGCATTGATAGAGGTGCTCATGTTCCACGCAAAATTCCCTTGCGGAAGGTAAGAGAGCAGGCATATCATCACCTGTGTCTTGCTTGCGCTGGCACCGATCGTGCTCATACTGTTGCAATTGGGTATTAAATGTGTACTCGGGCCAGTGAGAACTTTGACCCTGAATAATAGCACCCAATTCTTGCTTTGTCAAGCCCTCTCTGAAGAGAAATCAGCACGGCAGCATACGAGTAGGAATAAGATGTGTACAGATCCTCCCAGAGTAAGGGGAGAGGGAGAGGAGAGAAAACAGAGAGAGGAGACACTTGAAGCCTCCCATATGTTCAATCATAATTCAAGCGATGACTGATGAGGGTGTTGCAATGTTCGATTTGGGGCTGTTGAACATGTTCAATCAATTTCTATCATGGTGTTCGAGTGTGAGGGACCTATGTGCAATTAATGATGTTTGACCATGTTCAGTT